>ML287465.1:0-53137 GCA_005239495.1 Nicotiana undulata
TCTTGTACCTCTCAAGACAGAGCTGCTCAGACTCCGATGCAGCTGCTCTGGCCTCATGCTGAATTGGAGCAGCTGGAGGCATAGGGATATACTCTGGAACCTGCTCTATATGAACCCTCTGCTCAGGAGTAAGAGCTGCGGGAGTCTGTGTCCCTCCCCCGGCCTGTGATGTAGCTGGGGCTATCGGGAGTAGTCCCGCCTGAGACAGAGTGCTGAAGGCACTCATGAACTGGGCCAAAGTCTCCTGGAGGGCTGGAGTGACAGTAGGGACCTCCGGTGGCCCTCCAACTATGTCTGCTGGGGGATCTTCTGCCACTGCCCTAGCCGGTGCTCGGGCTGCACCGCGTGCTCGTCCTCTACCCCGAACCCTGCCTCTAGTGGCTCTGGCTAGGGGCTCGGGTGCCTGATCGTCGGAGCGTCCGGTGCGAGTGCGAACAATCTATAAGCAATAATATAATAGAGTTTAAGAATTTTGGTAACAATAACCAACACGAGAAGTGATTCCAGGAAGTACGATTGTTCCTAACAGTTACATAGCCTCTCGAAGATAGATACGGACGTCTCCGCACCGATCCACGAGACTCTAATAAACCGGCTTGTGATGTTGTGACTCCTATGAACCTAGACGCTCTGATACCAACTTGTCACGACCTAAATTTCCCTCCGCAGGGTTTCGTGACGGCACCTAGTCTCTACGACTAGGTAAGCCTAAGATGTGCGGAAATCAAAATGTTAAATCAACACAATAATAGAGGATAAAGAAAAAATAATACTATTAAACTATGCCACTCGACATTTACAACTTTACTCCGCCCAAAACCCGGAATATCAACAACGTCACAAGCTGTATACTATAGCTCTATACAACGAAATTGGAAAGTGTTTAAGTCTAAGTACTATGACTATACTAGGATAAGGAAGGGGACTCGGAAGGTTCTGCAGACACAGCAGAAATACCTCACGGTCTCCAAAAGCTGCTACTGCTCCTAACATCGGTACTGCGTACTGGTACCTGGATCTGCACATGGGAAAAACATGCGCAGAAGAGCGTGAGTACTCCACATTCGGTACTCAGTAAGTGCCAAGCCTAAACCCAGTCAAGTAGTGACGAGGTCAGATTGAGGCTCTACTGAGGTTGCAAATAGAACATTTATAATTTAACAGTTGCAAATAAATGGAAATAATTAACGAAAATTTAAAATAAAGCTAGAAGGAATAATGTAAAGTAGCCCTCAACTCAGCACATCATATAACTTAATAGATAATGGTGCAATGCAATACAGGGGGAATGCTCCCGGGTCTCAGCCCGTAGTCCCAACGTAAATATGCAATGCAGTACAAGGGGAAAGCTCCCAGATCTCGTTCCGTAGTCTCAATTTAATATGCTATGCAGTACAGGGGGAAAGCTCCCGGATCTCGGTCCGTAGTCCCAATTTGAATATGGTATGCAAGATGTATAACGGATGCAGCATAATTCAATAGTTTATGAAAACAGTAGGCGATATAGAGTAAAATACTTCATCAAGGTTCAAATAGTAGTAGTGAGTGAAAAATCAGGTAAAAATCGGTTGACGTGTTTAAATCTTAAGTTCCTACTCAGTTTAAAACGATCACAATAATAATAGAATGGAAAATGAGGTATGACATAGAAAGAACGAAGGAAATCCAGTAAAATAACCCATGCACGCACCCGTCACCTCACGTACACGGGGTTTTTATAGTGAAAAATCAGTTAAAATGCCTAAGGGAAACATCCCCAACACAGAGTTAGGCAAGCCACTTACCTCGACTGCGTAAATCAACTCTGTTCTACTCTCTTGCCACGAGTCTCCAACTCCAGGTGGCCAAATATATTCAATGCGATTGCATATTGTAAATATCATTTCAAAAAAATCAAAGTAACTAATTAATTCGAAGCTAATACGCAAAATTAGGAATTTTGACAAAAATGCCCCTCGGTCCCACGTCTCAGAATTGGGTAACATTTACATTTCCCAAACCCTCATTCCCCCACGAGTCTAACCATATAAGAATATCTCAAATCGGAGGTCAAATACCCAATCAAAAACCCAAAATTTGATCTAAGAAGTTTCTTCATTTTTCCCAAATTTCTACTCAAAAATCTCGAAAATAAGGGTGGAATTTAGGATTAGAATGATGGAAAATTAACCTATGATGGTTAGAAATCACTTACCAAGAATACCCAGGTGAAAAGTCCCTCAAAGATCGCCTCTTCCGAGCTCCCACAATTCAAAAATGATGAAAATAGGCTTAAACCTTCGAATTGGATATTTAATAGTCTGCCCAGTTATTGCTCTATGCGTTCGCGGAGGGTCCACAGCGAACGCGAAAGGTAAAAATTTATGGCCCAGAAAAATACCATATGCGAATGCGGTGAGGGACCCGAAAACGCGGTCAGCAAATCCCTAAGCCTTCGCGAATGCGGTCCCATATATGCAACGCAAAGGGTAACTGACCCCTGACCCCTGGGACCCCCGCTAGACCTATGCGAACGCGACCAATACCCCGCGTCCGCGATGAAGAACTAGCCTCAACTACGCGAATGCACCCTACTTCCCGCGAACGCGAAGCTTTAAAGTCCCAGAGCCCAAAATAGCCTATGCGTTCGCGGTGACCTCTGCGCGAACGCATAGAAGGAAACCAGCTGTAGAAAAATCTGATGTTTTATTAAGTCCAAAACCACTCCGTTGAGCATCCGAAAATCATCCGCGGGCCCCGGGACCTCAACCAAACCTACCAACTAACCCAAATACCTTATTCAAACTTGGTCGAGCCTTAAAAAAATCCCATAACATCAAAATACTCAAATATGCAAAGATTAAAGCCTAAGAACGTTGGAATTTTCAAGAATTCACATTCGACGCCGAAACACGTCTAAACTCATCCGAATGACCTCAAATTTTGCACACATATCATAAATGAAATTCCAGACCTACTGTCGCTTTCGTAATTCCATTCCGAGTCCGATATCAAAATCTCACCTATCGGCCGAAATCGCCGAAATTCTAACTTTCGCCAATTCAAGCCTAAATCTACATCCGACCTTGAAAACATATTCCGAACACGCTCCTAACCCTGAAATCACTCAACGGAGCTAACGGAGTCGACGGAGTTCCATTCCGAATCCGTATTCACACAACTCTAGCTACGACTCAATTTCTAAAGCTAAAATTCACCTTAAAGGACTATATGACCAAAATCACTCCGAATTTCACCGCGCAACGCTCCGACAAGTTCCATTAACATAATAAGGCATGTGAGAAGAAGTTATTAGGGGATTCAGTGCGCTAACTCTCAATACGACCGACCGGGTCGTTACACCTCGTGTATAACCTCACAGTCACTCGACACGGTATGTCCCCTCGTGCATAAATAATAAACACTCGGCACGGAATGTCCCCTCGTGCAGTAAATAGATAAATCACTCGGCACAGAATGTACCCCCGTGCATAGCCTCACCATCACTCGGCACGGAATGTCCCCTCGTGCAGTAAATAGATAAATCACTCGGCACAGAATGTACCCCCGTGCATAGCCTCACCATCACTCGGCACGGAATGTCCCCTCGTGCATAATGTATATAAAAATAACAATTTGATATGAAATTTAACAATAAGAAATCTCAAATGTATAGAAATAATCAATGAAATTCTATCGTCTCGGCAAGGGACTCAGCTATAACCAAACTCGCTCAGAGGTATAATTTCGACAGTAAAAGCCTCAACTGAACAATTAATGAATAACTTCCCATGTCATGAAACAACATCAATGTATCACATCTAAATCACCCATTTATTCATAGCACAGAGAATATCAAGAACACAGTATAATTCATCACATTTGACTCACGGGCATGCTTGACCACAACATATAGGTACTCGTCACCTCACCTATACGTTGGACATGAATTACAAATAGCAAGTAAGAATCTATACCTATTCCCTCAAGCTAATGTTAGGCCAAACACTTGCCTCGGCTCCAAAAATTCAAGTCAAGCCTCAATCACAGCCTATCCTCTCGAATCCAACTCCGAAACGATAATATCTAGAGATAATTGACTTATTAACATTAATAATTACTCAATAAACAAATTCCAAAGCCTAATTATACATTTCCCATCATTCTTCCAAAAATATCAAAATTCGACCCCGGGCCCGCTTGGTCCAAACTCGAGGATCAGACCAAAACCCGATAACCCATTCCCCCACGAGCCCAAATATACAATTTGTTTTGACATCCGACCCCAAAACGGGGTTGAATTCCCAAAATTTCCATAAGCCCTAACTCTACCCAAAACCCCTAATTTCTACCTTGATTTCATGTTATTAGACATAGATTCTAGTGATTGATGAAGGAAAATGGAAGAGATTAGAGTTAGGATAACTTACCCAAGTGGTTATGGAGGAAAACTATCTTGGGAATCGCCTATGGGGTCTTGGAGAAGAAGAAGGTGGTGAAAAAGTGAAAATCTCGTATGTATATTCTATTTTGGCATTTAAAAATGAAATGGGCGATTTTCTTCACTGTGTTCGCGGGCCCCAGGCCGCGTTCGCAGAGGCTAAATTTCCCAGACCAATGCGTTCGCGGTTGTGGGGCCGCCTTCGCACAGGGTTATTGATGCCCAGGTCTCCGCCTACCCTATGCGTTCGCCCCCACTCCCCCGCGTTCGCACTGCCTAGCCTAGGACTCCCTCCACGTTCGCAGCCTAAGAGGTGCGTTCGCATAGAGTTATTTGAACCTGCCCCCATACCCCTCTTTTACCCTGTGCGTTCACACCCTCTTGAGTGCGTTCGCACTCCCTTGAGTGCGTTCGCACTCCCTTGAGTGCGTTCGCATAGGGTAATTCCTTGAACACCAGAAAATGCATTAAACACTCCGACACCTACCCGAAACTCACCCGAGCCCTCGGGGCTCAACACCAAAATACACACACGCCCTCATAAACATCCTACGGACTTATTCAAGTAATTAAACCACCAAAATAACATCAAAACAATGAATTAAACTCCATAATCCATAGAATTTTCTCAAACTTCATTAACTATCAACTTTTCCATTTTTTGATCCGAAAGACGTCAAACCAAGTCCGTTTCTTACCAAATTTTACAGATAACTCATATAATATATATTGAACCTGTTTCGAGCTCCGGAACCATAATACGGGCCTGGTAACACGGGTTTCACATCAAAATTCATTTACAAAAGTCTTTATTATTTTCAGAAAACAATTTTCTTTAAAAATTCATTTCTCCGACGTGGGACCTCGGAATTCGATTCCGGGCATACGCCCAAGTCCCATATTTTCCTACGGACCCCCCGGGACCGTCAAATCACGGGTCCGGGTCCGTTTACCAAAACTATTGACCAAAGTCATCTTTAATCAATTAATTATTGTAAATTCAACTCTTTATCAAGTTTCCACATAAAGGCTTCCCGGCTACGTGCCCGGGCTGCGCACGCACATCGAGGTGAGATTAATGGAGTCTTTCGGGGCCTCAGAACACAGTTTTAGCTAAATTTACACAGGATCACCTTTTGGGTCATCACAATCTACACCTCTAAAACAAATGTTCGTCCTCGAACGGACATAGAAAGGTACCTGAATCGGGGAAAAGGTGGGGATATCGTCTCCGCATATCGGACTCGGACTCCCAAGTAGCTGCCTCAACATGCTGACCTCTCCACTGAACACGAACCGAAGGATAAATCTTCGATCTCAACCGTAGCACCTGCCGGTCTAATATGCTACCGGCTCCTCCTCGTAAGAAAAATCTAGTCCAACTGGACACCGCTGAATTCAAGTACATGAGATGGGTCCGCAATATACCTTCGGAGCATAGATACGTGAAATAATGCATGCACGGCTGACAAACTAGGTGGCAAGGCAAGTTTGTAGGCCACCTCTCCTACCTTATCCAAAATCTCAAATGGACCAATGTACCTAGGGATCAACTTTCACTTCTTCCCGAACTTCATCACGCCCTTCATGGGCGACACTCGAAGAAATACCTCGTCTCCTATCATAAATGCCAAATCTCGAACTCTGTGATCCGCATAACTCTTCTGCCTAGACTGAGCTTCTACGAAGTCTATCCTGAATAATCTTCACCTTGTCCAAGGCATCCTCGACTAACTCAGAACCCAACAATCTAGCCTCTCCCGGCTCAAACCACCCGACTGGGGACCGACACTGTCTACCATACAACGCCTCATACGGAGCCATCTAAATGCTCGACTGGTAACTGTTGTTGTAGGCAAACTCAGTTAAAGGCAAGAAATAGTCCCATGAACCCCCGAAATCAATGACACAAGCCCGCAACATATCCTCCAAAATTTGAATAGTACACTCGGACTGTCTGTCCGTCTGAGGATGAAACGATGTGCTCAACTCAATCTGTGTGCCCAACTTTCGCTGAAATACCCTCCAGAAATGGGAGGTAAACTGAGTACCTCAGTCTGATATAATGGATATGGGCACCCCATGCAATCTAACAATCTCTCTCATATAGATCCTTGCCAACTTCTCCGCTGAATACGAAACTGATACCGGAATGAAGTGTGCTGACTTGGTCAGCCTATCCACAACAACCCACACCGCATCAAACATCCTCTGGGTCCGGGGGATCTCAACTACAAAATCCATGGTGATACGCTCCCCACTTACACTTGGGAAGCTGAATCTGCTGCATCAAACCACTGGGTCTCTGGTGCTCGTACTTAACCTGCTGACAGTTCAAGCACCGAGCTACATAGGCTACAATATCCTTCTTCATCCTCCGCCACCAATAATGCTGCCGTAAGTCCTGGTACATCTTTGCGGCGCCCGGATGAATGGAATACCGGGAACTATGGGCCTCCTGTAGTATCAACTCACGAATACCATCAACATCAGGTAAACAAATACGGCCCTGCATTCGCAGAACTCCCTCATCATCAACCGTAACCTGCTTGGCACCTCCATGCCGGACAATATCTCTAAGAACACATAAATGATGATCATTATACTGCCTGGCCCGAATACGATCATACAATGAAGAACGGGCCACGGTATGGGCCAAAACACCGCCAGTCTCAGAAACCTCCAATCTCACAAATCGGTTGGCTAAAGCCTGAACATCTAAAGCAAGACATTGCTCTCCGACTGATAAATAAGCAAGACTACCCATACTGGCTGACTTCCGGCTCAAAGCATCGGCCACCACATTGGCCTTCCCCGGAGGATAAAGAATGGTAATATCATAGTCCTTTAAAAACTCTAACCACCTTCTATGCCTCATGTTCAACTCCTTTTGCTTGAATAGATACTGTAAACTCTTGTGATCCGTGAACACCTCACATGGAACACCATACAAGTAATGCCTCCAGATCTTCAACGCATGAACAATAGCTGCTAACTTCAAATTATGGATGCGATAGTTCTTCTCATTAACCTTCAACTGTCAGGAAGCATAAGCTATAACCTTGCCATCCTGCATCAACTATGCACCAAGCCCAACTCGTGAAGCATCACAATACACTATATAGGGCCCTAAACCTGTGGGAAAAACTAGCACCGGTGCCGTGGTCAAGGCTGTCTTAAGCTTCTGAAAGCTCGCCTCACACTCATCAGACCACATGAACTGGGTACCCTTCTGGGTTAACCTGGTCATCGGGGCTGCAATAGATGAAAAGCCCTCCACGAATCAGCGATAATAAATAGCTAAGCCCAAGAAACTCCGAATCTCTGTAGCTGAAGTGGGTCTAGGCCAATCTCTGACTGCTGAAATCTTCTTGGGATCCAACTCAATACCCTCTAATGACACCACATGGCCTAGAAATGCCATCGAACTAAACCAGAACTCACACTTGGAAAATTTGGCATACAACTGACTATCCCTCAAATTCTGAAGGACGACTCGAAGATGCTGCTCATCCTCCTCACGACTACAGGAGTATATCAATATATCATCAATGAAAAAAATAACGAATGAGTCCAAATAGGACCTGAACACTCGGTTCATCAACTCCATAAAAGCAGCGGGGGCATTTGTCAACCCAAATAACATCACCAAGAAGTCATAATGCCCATAACGAGTGCGAAAGGTCGTCTTAGGGACATCAGACGCCCTAATCCTCAGCTGACGGTAACCTGATCTCAAGTCTATCTTGGAAAACACTATAGCACCCTGAAGCTGGTCAAATAGATCATCAATCATCGGCAAAGGATACTTATTCTTAATAGTAACCTTATTCAGCTGCCGGTAGTCAATACACATCCTCATTGAGCCATCTTTCTTCTTAACAAACAACACTGGAGCACCCCAAGGAGAAACACTAGGCCTAATGAATCCTTTATCCAACAAATCCTGCAACAGCTCCTTTAATTCCTTCAACTCTGGCGGGGCTATACGATACAACAAAGTAGAAATGGGCTGACTGCCCGGAGCCAACTCAATGTAAAAGTCAATATCCCTGTCGGGTGGCATACCCGGTAGGTCAGCAGGGAATACCTCTGGAAACTCATGAACCACGGGCACAAACTCCATAGAAGGAACCTCGGCACTAGAATCACGAACATAGGCCAAATAGGCCAGACAACCCTTCTCGACCATGCGCCGAGCCTTCATATAAGAAAGAACTCTACAAGAATAATCACTAGGAGTCCTTCTCCACTACAAACGAGGTACTCCTTGTAAGGCTAAGGTCACTGTCTTGACATGACAGTCCATAATAGCATGATAGGGAGATAGCCAATCCATCCCCAATATAACATCAAAGTCAACCATATCCAGAAGCCAAAGATCAACCTGAGTCTCCATACCACCAATGACCACTAGGCAAGCACGTTAGACTCGATCTACCACTATAGAATCACCCACAAGGGTAGACACATATAGAAGAGCACTCAGGTAATCATGGGGCATGCTCAAAAAAGGGGAAAAATATGAAGACACATAAGATTTAGTAGAACCCGGATCGAATATAACCGAAGCATCTCAGCTGCAAACTGAAACCGTACCTGTGATAACTGCGTCAGAGGCCTCAGCCTCAGGCCTGGCCGGAATAGCATAGCATCGGGGCGGAGCCCGTCCAACCTGAACATCTCTAGGTCGACCTACTGCGGCCTGATCTCTACCTCTCGTGGCCTGTCCTCCACCTCTATGAGTCTGACCTCCACCTCTGGCACCACGACCACCCCTAGCTGGCTGAGGGGGTGAGGGTGCACCTGATGCGGGAACCATGGAATGGGAACCCTGATACTGAGAACAACCAAAACCTCGGGGGATAAACCTGGAAATATGCACTACACCACCCCAAGTGAAGCAAGACCTCGACTGCTGGGAATACTGACCCGGTAACTGTCCCTAACGACCAGAATGACCACCCCAAAAGCTTTGAATCGGCGGTGCACTGATGGGAGCTGAAAGTGTACTGCGTGATACCTGGAGTGACGACTGATAAGGCCTAGGGGGACGACTTCTACCAAAGGAATCTCTACCTCCAGATGAGGCACCACTGAATCGGCCGAAAGGAAGAGGTCTCTTGTAAGACCCCTGACCACTGCCCTATGATAATACCATCTCAATGCGCCTGGCCACATCGGTTGTATCCTGAAAGGACATATTAGTACCCGTCTCTCTGGCCATCTGAAGTCTTATGGGCTGGGCAAGACCCTCAATAAATCTCTGAACCCTCTCCCGATCAGTGGGGAGTATCATAATAGCATGCCTGGCTAGAGTAATGAACCCGATCTCGTACTGAGTGACAGACATGGAACCCTACTGGAGACGCTCAAACTGCCTCCGAAGATCCTCTCTCTGAGTAACCGGAAGAAACTTCCCCAAGAATAACTCGGAGAATTGAGCCCAAGTCAGAGGTGCAGACCCAGCTGGTCTGGTCAAAATCTCTCCATCAAGTCTTGGCGGTGCCAGAAAGACGAAATGTAGCAAAGTCAACTCCATGGGACTCCACTATGCCTATGTTCCGAAGAACCTCATAACAACTGTCTAAATAATCCTGGGTATCCTCTGATGGTGTGCCAGTGAAAGTAGTAGGGAATAACATAGAGCATCTGCTGACATAACTGCTCCCTCAACTGCCGGTGCCACAATACCCGGCTGAGCTACTCTGACCATCTGAGGTTTCGGAGTCTGAAACTGAGGATCTAACTGCTCCGGTGTACGAGTAGCAGGAGTCTGGGTCCCTCCCCCAGCCTGAGAGACGGCTGGTGCAGTATGAAGAAGACCGACCTGAGCCACACTCTCCATGAGTCCCACCAAGCGGACTAGAGTGTCCTGAAGCACCGCGGTAGCAATGAACCCCTCTGGGACCTGAGCTAGTCCAATAGGGACTATTTGAGCGGGAATCTCCTCGGTGCACTCAACATGAGGATCCTCCACTGGGGATGCATCTCTGGGCTGAGCCCTGCCCCAGCCTCGGCCTCTAGCACGGCCTCGACCTCGACCTCGGCCTCTCGTAGGAGCTGCAACAGGAGTATCGGGCTGCCGATCGAAACCTGGGGAAGCACGCGTCCTCGCCATCTGTGAGAGAATAGAATAGAAACTCAATTAGCACTTTGAATTCAAGTCGCACGACAAAGAATAAGAACTATGAAGTCATTCCTAACTCTGCAGCCTCTAGGGGATAAGTACAGATGTAGCTATCTAACTCGTGCATTGTCCTAATTTTTAGTAAATGGCACCCAAGAAGAGAGCTTGACTCGGCCTAGAGGCCAATGCCACCCCAAGTATGGCCATAAATCCCTTATCTGATGGTGCGGGTGAGAATTATTCCCCGACCTTGAATCTGCCTGACTTCTCTGTGCCAGGCAAGTCTATCCTTATTCTTGCTCCAACGGAGGGTACTGAAATCCCTCCCGCTGATGTTCCTGATCCTTCCTCAGTCCCAGCTTCCGGTCCCAGTATTTCAAATGGGGACCTCAGGGGAGTTATTCAGATGTTGACTCAGTTAGTGGCCCCCCAGGCCCAAAGATCACAGGCTGCCCCTGCGTCCTCTAGCGAGCAAGGGGATTATTCAGGTTTTAGGGTCAACCAGTTTCTGCGGTTAGCCTCTCCAGAGTTCACAGGCACCGACCCAGAGGCCGATCCTCAAGATTTTGTAGATTAAATGTACAAAACTCTCCGGGCTATGAAGGCTACTAAAAGAGAGGGAGTTGAGTTAGCTTCCTATCGTCTAAAGAGAGCAGCATATTCATGGTTTGAGATGTGGGAGAGTTCCCGTGGAGAGGGGAGCCCTCCGGTGAGGTAGGTCGAGTTTGTATATGCTTTTATGGATCATTTCTTGCCCGCCGAGATAATGGTAGCCCGTGCAGCAGAGTTTCAGGTCCTTAAGAAGGGCAACATGAGTATGTGGGAGTACCATATGGAGTTCGTGCGTTTGTCCAAGTATGCTACCCACATGATGCCGACTATGGCCTTGGTCCCTTGGTTGTCAATGAGGCTGCTATAGCTTCATTCAGATATGAACTACGGGAATATTGTGGGTTTTGCCCAGGCTACGGAGGCTCGAAAATTGAAGATAAGGATGGAGAGAGAGAGCAGTAGTAGTGCCTGGTCAGCGGGCAACCTTGGGAGTTTAGTTGCAGGTGGGAGGTCAGCCCTTGAGAGAGGGTCATCAGGTCCATCTCAGTCTTATGCTCAGTCCTCAGCCAGTGCACCGCCATCAAGGCACAGTTATCAGCAGGGAGGTCGCTTTGGGCCTGGTTCAGACAACAAGAGGTTCCATCAGTCAGGTCGTTCTGGTGGGAGGTTCCAGCATCAGCGGAGGGCCACATGTCCTAAGTGGTGGAGGTCCCATTCTGAGCCATGTTACTTGGGTATACCGGTGTGCTATAGATGCGGAGAGAGAGGCCATGTTTAGAGAGACTGTCGTGCACCCAGTCAAGGCATAGGTAGAGGTGCTGCTCAGCCGTCCAGTTCTTCAACTGCCATATCTTCAGCACGCCCTCCAGCTCCAGTAGGGCGGGCTGCAGCTTGGGGTAGAGCATGGGGTCAAGGGGGACCCAATCGATTCTATGCTTTGAGTGGTCGCCAGAGTGCGAAGGCTTCTCCAGATGTTGTCACAGGTATTCTGACTTTCCAATCGCATAATGTTTATACTCTTATTGACACCGGGTCTTCATTGTCATATGTTACTCCATTTATTGCTTCGAGTTTTGGGATAGAACCCGAACGACTTCATGAGCCGTTCTCAGTGTCGACTCTGGTTGGGGATTCTATTACGGCCGTGCGAGTCTATAGGAATTGTGTTGTCACGGTGTGTGGTCGAGATACCACGACCGATCTTATTAAGTTAGAAATAGTAGACTTTGATGTTATCATGGGGATGGATTGGCTCTCCTCGTGCTTTGCTAAACTCGACTGCCGAACCAGAATTATGAGGCTCGAGTTTCCTAATGAAACATTTCTTGAATGGAAATGGAATGATGTTGTGCCGAGGGGAAGGTTTATTTCCTATCTTAAGGCCTCCAGAATGATTAGGAAGGGGTGCATCTATCATTTGGTCCGTTTTGCGGACACCACCTCAGAGGTGCCTGCTCCCGAGTTCGTGCCGGTTGTGAATGAGTTTGTTGAAGTGTTTCCGGATGAGCTTCCTGGAATTCCGCCAGATAGAGAGATCGATTTCGGGATCGATGTATTTCCATATACACAACCAATATACATTCCACCTTACAGGATGGCGCCAACAGAATTGAGGGAGTTAAACGAACAATTGAAAGATCTATTAGAAAAGGGTTTCATTCGGCCAAGTGTGTCGCCTTGGGGCGCACTGGTGCTTTTTGTTAGAAAGAAGGATGGATCGCTTTGGATCTGTATTGATTATCGACAGCTCAACAAGGTCACTATCAAAAACAAATATTCATTGCCTCGGATAGATGACTTGTTCCATCAATTACAAGGTCTAGGTTCTTTTCAAAGATTGACTTACGGTCCGGGTATCACCACTTAAATATCAGGGAGCAGGATATTCCTATGACCGCCTTTAGGACTCGTTATGGGAATTTTGAATTTCTGGTAATGTCTATTGGGCTAACCAACGCCCCAACAGCTTTTATGGATCTTATGAATTGGGTTTTCAAGCCGTTTCTTGACTCCTTTGTTATTGTCTTCATTGACGATATCCTTGTTTATTCGCGAAGTCAGGAAGATCATGCTAATCACCTCAGGGCAGTTCTACAGATTCTTCATCAACACCAGTTGTATGCAAAGTTTTCAAAATTTGAGTTTTGGCTAGAATCAGTCATCTTTTTGGGCTATGTTGTTTCCAGGTAAGGGATTCGGGTTGATCCCCAAAAGATTGCAGTGGTAAAGGAATGGCCTAGACCAACGACCCCGACAGAGATTCGTAGTTTCTTGGATCTAGCTGGGTATTATCGGAGGTTCGTGGAGGGGTTCTCCTCACTCTCCTCCCCACTGACTAAGCTGACGCAGAAAGCAATTCAATTCCAGTGGTATGATGCTTGTGAAAAGAGTTTTCAGGAATTGAAATCAAGATTGACTTCGGCACCAGTGTTGACTTTGCCAGAAGGTTAAGAGGGATTCGTGGTTTATTATGATGCCTCGAGAGTTGGTTTGGGGTGTGTGTTGATGCAATGTGGTAAAGTTATAGCGTATGCTTCAAGGCAGCTCAAGAATCATGAGAAGAATTATCCGACGCATGATATGGAGCTCGTAGCTGTTGTGTTTGCATTGAAAATCTGGCGGCATTATTTTTATGGGGTCCATGTGGACGCGTTCACAGACCACAAGAGTCTTTAGTATTTATTCAAGCAGAAGGAGTTGAACTTAAGGCAGCGGAGGTGGTTAGAATTGCTCAAGGATTATGATATGAATATTTTGTACCGTCCAGGAAAGGCGAATGTGGTGGCCGACGCTCTTAGTCGGAAATCCATGGGTAGCTTGGCACATTTAGAAGCCAGTCAGAGGCCTTTGGCTCGGGAGGTTTATCAGTTGGCCAGTCTAGGGGTCTGCCTTTCGACCTCAGATGAGGGGAATGTCGTGGTGCGTAATGGAGCAGAGTCTTTGCTTGTAACGGAAGTCAAGGAAAAGAAATTTAGGGATCCGGCTTTGGCACAATTGAGGGAAGCAATTTTGAATCACAAGACTTCAACATTTTTACTCGACAATGATGACAGTGTCTTGCGGTGTCAATGTAGATTATGTGTTCCAGACGTGGATGATATCCGGGAGAGGGTAATGGCAGAGGCTCACAATTCCAGGTATTCTGTTCACCCAGGTTCTACGAAAATGTATCGCGATCTCAAGGAGATTTATTGGTGGAATGGTATGAAGAGGTGTGTGGCGGACTTTGTGGCTAGGTGTCTGAATTGTCAGCAAGTAAAGACCGAGCATCAAAGGCCCGGTGGGTTGATGCAGCTTATGGAAATACCGATGTGGAAATGAGAATTGATCAATATGAACTTTGTGGTAGGATTACCCGGCACTCAGCGCAAGTTCGACTCAATTTGGGTAATAGTGGATCGACTCACGAAGTCGGCGCATTTCTTGCCAGTCAAGTCCACCGATACTGCAGAACAGTACGCTCAGTTGTATATCAAAGAAATAGTCAGACTCCATGGCACTCCAGTTTCTATTATCTCGGATCGAAGGGCCCAGTTCACAACTAACGTTTGGAGGAAATTTCAGCAAGGTTTGGGTACTCAGGTAAATCTCAGCACAACTTTCCACCCACAGACGGACGGTCAAGCGGAGCGGGCTATTCAAACGCTTGAAGATATGTTACGGGCTTGTGTTTTAGATTTCAAAGGTAGCTGGGATGATCACTTGCCACTTATAGAGTTTGCTTACAATAACAGTTTCCATGCTAGTATTCAGATGGCTCCATTTGAGGCATTGTACGACAGGAGGTGTAGGTCTCCGATCGGATGGTTTGAGGTTTGTGAGGCGGAATTGTTAGGACCAGATCTGGTGCATCAAGCTATGGAAAAAGTTAGAGTCATTCAGGAGAGGATGAAAACTGCTCAAAGTTGTCATAAATCCTATGCGGACGTTCGTTGTAGAGATTTGGAGTTCCAAGTAGATGATTAGGTATTCTTGAAGGTATCTACCATGAAGGGAGTCATGCGGTTTGGGAAGAAAGGAAAATTGAGTCCGAGGTATGTCAGGCCATATCGGATTGCTCAAAGGATAGGGCAAGTATTGTATAGGATGGAATTGCCCCTGGAATATCATTAGTGCATCCACTGTTCCATGTGTCCATGTTAAAGAAGGTAATTGGAGATCCAGCTTCCATCGTGCCAGTTGAGACCATTAAAATTAATGAATAATTGTCATATCAAGAGGTTTTGGTTGCTATTCTTGATAGGCAAGTCCATAGATTGAGATAAAAAGAAATTGCTTCTGGTAAAGTGTTATGGCGAAGTCAGCAAGTCGAGGAAGCCACGTGGGAAGCGGAAAGTGAAATGAAAGAAAAATATCCCCATTTGTTTGAATAAGTCTAGTAGTGATCGTGAGAACTGCCATCTCTAAGAAAATACACCTTTGTGTTTAATTTTGTGCAAGAACACTTCACTCTCTTAATTGCCCTACTATTGTAACTCCTCAAGTTGTGCCTTATTTCTGCATATTGTGGTTATTTGGGTAATGTGCAAACTCCTTGAAGTAAGCTAAATTATGTGCAATTCATGTGGTAGTTAAATGATATGCAAGTTGTGGTGTTAACTGAATTATGTATAAGCATGTTGAAGTAATTGAATTGTATATAATTTGATGGGGTAACTGAATTATGTGCAAATTGTTGGAGTAATTGAAAATGTGTGAAATTGGTTAACAATGTGGTTCGGGGGCTCTCTGGCAGGTAGATAGGCCTAATTACAAAGGAAAATCTGGAATAATTTTCAGAAAAATATCGAAGTTAGTGAAAATTGGGGGATAGCATATTGTGTTGTCCAAAATGAACTTCCCCGATCCTCATTCGAGGACGAATGGTTTTAAGTAGGGGAGGATGTAAAGACTCGTAAACTTTTATGTCTAAAATAATGCCCGAATAGGTCCCTGTGTTATTATAACTGTAGAAATTCTTAAAAACAGACCTTTTTGAGTAAAGAGTACCCTGGAACTAGAAAGATAAAATTTTCCAAAATTGTGTTGTTATGGGACGCACTATGCGATTGCATAACAAGTATGCGGACCGCATAGTGGTCGCATACATGGACAGAATTCTCTCCACTTTGAGGATAGCTATGCGGCCCAAGATGCGATCGCATCTTGGAAATACGGACCGCATAGCTGTCGCATTCTTGCACCTCAATTTTTGCGGAGGAGGTTATGCGACGCACTATGCTATCGCATAACATGTATGCGGACCGCATAGTGGTTGCATACCTGGGCAGTCCGGTCTTATTTTTGGCCCATTTTAGGGCCAACTATGCGACAGGAATGCGGACCACATAACAGGAATGCGACCACTATGCGATTGCATAACAAGTATGCGGACCGCATAGTGGTTGCATACCTGGGCAGTCCGGTCTTATTTTTGGCCCATTTTAGGGCCAACTATGCGACAGGAATGCGGACCACATAACAGGAATGCGATCGCATTCCTGACCGCATTCCTGCTTCGGGGATCTTTAATTTCTAATTTTTGCACCCGACCCCCAGTTTAATAAAACACCCCTCCCCTTCATTTTAATGGGTATCTGAACAAAAATAGAGAGAAGTGCGAGTGGGTTCTAGAGAGAGAAGTCATCTTCTTCACCAAATTGATTCTTCAAAAGTCACTTAGGCCTAGAAATTATCAAGTAATGTTCATCTTATTCACTCTAAGAGGTAAGTCCCCACCCCATTTCCCTTTAATTCTCAGATTTTAGTTAAAATGAAGCACACATAGTTTGGCTCTTGAGAATAAAAGATAAGACTTGCATGCATGTAAATAATCTTCCATGACCTAGTAAAATAAATCTAGTTAGAGTAATCTTTCACTAAAAAGGAGATTATAATCAAAGGGACCACATAGTATTTGATTAAATGCCTAAATGAGATGAGTTATGTTCATGGTTCCAAATTTCTAAGTGAAATATGTGACATTGTGGAATAGATTGACGGTGCTAGACGGTCTGGTGATTTGTGATAAAAACTAAAGGGGGAATTCCGATTCGAGGTACGTATGGAAAACTTTAATCTTTGTAGATTCACCTTGTTGGTGTCCGAGGTCACGGTAAGAATTTCTTGCTTGTGCATATGTGAATTGATTGTCCGGTTGTGGTGAATTCATTCCATGATTTTCTTAGTTGATTACCATGTTAATTGAGATTGTGAAGGGTGACTATCATGTGTAAGGATTGTTAAACGTTCAAATATGCTGATATGGGAGTATGTGCTAATAAATGAAAGAGTGTTAATGTACCCTAATGTGGGAAGGTATTTAATTGCTAAAGGCCGTGTGTGGCAAATAATGAACAGAAATTGTGAATTGAATTAATTGAGTTAAATAATTTTTGCAACACCATACATGAATCACTGTTTGGTAAGGATCATTATGCCTTGATTTCGCATAGTTATGGGTTGATATGAACTTATGTTCTTGATGATGAAAATCCCTGTGATTTAATTGATTGGGTATTGTTGCTATCAAATGTGATTGTACGGTGGGATCAGGTTGCACGCCGCAACACGAAGTAATAAGGGTAGAGAGGTAATAAGGGTGAGATGTGATTGTACGGTGGAATCGGGATGCACGCCGCAACACAAAGTAATAAGGGTGGAGAAATAATAAGGGTGAAATGTGAATGTACGGTGGGATCGGGTTGCATGCCGTAACACGAAGTAATAAGGGTGGAGAGGTAATAAGGGTGAAATGTGAATGGATGAATAATTGAAATGAGTAATTGTGAAATCATTATTGCGATTTTCTGTATATTTATGTGGTATTTGTGTCGTTGTCCTAACTGTCCTCCAATTGTGTACTATTTGATTTTACTTAGAATAAACTTTGTTCATAAGTACTAGTACTATTCAACAGTGCTAACGTCCCTTTTGCCGGGGGCGCTACATCTTTTAAATGGATGTAGGTGGTTCTATAGCAGGTAGCTCAGCCCGCCGTTAGTGGTGCCTCCTCTTCATCTTTTCAGAAGTTCTGGTGAGCCCCATTTCCTCTCGGGGCCGTGTGTGGACTATATAATTCTCTTTTGCTTATGTTGTAAAAGGTATTGCCGGGGCCTTGTTACCGGCAAGTTATGTAAAACTCCTAGTACTCTTAGAGGCTCCGTAGACACTGTGTGAGTTGTATATATATGTATATTTTGGGAGGTAGTTGTACTCACTCGTAGTTGTGGATCACATCGGAAAAGTTGTATGTATTATATATGTTTTTGGATTATCAAATGTTGAAAGTTAAAAGAGGAAAATGTACTTATGTTGTAAATCGTACTTTGTATCTAAATTGGCTAATTCTTATGGAACAACGTATATTATGAACATGGGGTAATGCGATGGGTAGGAAAGGCAATCCAGGTCCGCTTGACTGGGTTCATCCGGTTAGGCGCCGGTCGCGCCCCTTGGTTTTAGGGCGTGACAGCGCCCCCAGCAAAAGGGACATTAGTACCATTGAATAGTACTAGTATGTGTGAACAAACCTGCTCTAGATAGGATAAACATCAATAGACAATGATACAAATAAAAATATCATATAAAAATTCACCGAAGTAAAGGAAAACACCAACAAGAGTGACTATGTTTCTTATCTCGTTTTGTCATCTTTTTGTTAATATTCTTTTAAGTTCAAGTTTTATTATTATTATTGAACCACCGTGTCGTTGTCACACGGAGTGGGGTCTCGGCCCGACCGGCTAAGCCATCCTAGCTGAGGCCCTCAACAACATCATATCTCATATCATCACCGTGGCATGTTCACAGAGTCCGGTACTCGGTCTGATCGGCTAGACCATCTCAACTGAAACAGTGAGGCCATAATCAACATCATATCTCAATTTCATGTCTTCATGTGTACGACATGTAGTCCGATCCCGGCCTGATCGGATAGGCCATCTCACCCTAGGACATTCCCCATCATTTCTTTAATGTTTTAGTTCACTTTTATCATTTTCCATCTTTTGATTCACATCTTTCATATCATTACAATCCTTTGGTTCATATTCATATCAATCCAATCCTTTGATCCATATTTCATATCAATTTAATCTCTTGATTCATATTTCATATCATTTCAATCCTTTCACATCTACCACACCCATCACATAAGAAGATTGCACACATAGTAAAAGAGGGAACATAATGATCACGATTCATACACTCAAATAGCATAACGATATAGTAGTAACATGGAACGACATAGAAGCAAGAATTTCCCAATTTGGCACATAAGGCACATAAATTCCATAGAGAATCAAACAAGAGAATCATACCCGGAAAGTGAGCACAAACGGGTTTATCTTATGAAGATTAGAGTTAGCCATACATACCTGAAGTAGGAAAAAATTCGTATAATATTTTTGGAAAAAGTTACACCGTACTCCTTTAGAATCGCAAAGTTATAGGTTGCTACTGTGCCAAAAATGTTTCTTCACGCCTTAATGGCTAACGTTTTGGATTTGCAGAAGCGCTAATGTCTCTGGTTGTAGGAACTTTGTAGGAACATTCAGTGCTTTTGTACCAAACCTCAGAATCTTAAGTAGAAAACGGGAAAAAGATATAGTGGAGCCTATTCATATTCTCCCGTACGGTATAATATTAAAATTCCAAGCAAATAAATTTTCATGTCTTCCTTTCTCATCCATCTAAGCCTTCAAAGGAAGTGCACTAAGATAAGTTGACAAAAATATTCATGCGGGAGAAAACCCATTCCTATACCTTATTCATTTTTTTCATTTTATGTTTCCCACCATTCTGTTTTCCTTGTTTTGTCTTTGAAAGTTCCTACGTTTCTTTTCCTATACTTTTTGACATTTTGACTTATGTCGAGGGCTTTGATAAGTTGCCACCTAGGATTATATGACTACTTAGTCATTTTATATCGTTAGCTTGGGCTGCCACGTTCTTCCCTTGATAAGTATCCAAAGTTTTTAATGAGGTAATATTCCGTTGTCCGGTAATTAATCAATTACCCGCATAATTAAGAATTGTCTCAACTTATTTAAAATTCTATTTAATTCTAATATATTTTATACATCATATTATTATGGTCATATGAAACCTTACATTGTACTAGTCCATAATTATAGAGTATTAACGGTCGACCTGTATTTTATCTCAATATGTCAACCTTGGACGAAAAAATTCATTTTATTTGACTTGCTTCCCCTCTCACCTTCATGATTTTACTCATCATTTGTTGAAAATAACATAATCCATATAATCTCCAAATAAACTCTTTCCTGGACTAATATCAATTTTCTTACGACAAATTCAATGTACAATACTACACGGTGCAACATCGTCATAATTTAATACTGCGAAGCATAGCATCATCGTAATGTAGTACTGCGGGACGTAATATCGACGCAATTTTGCGGGGCATAACACTACAAACTCTAACTATATGGTTGGAATGTGAATAGTCTTCATTCAATACATTATTCTACTACTCTAACTATATGGTTGGAATGTGAATAGTCTTCAATTCAAAAACGGGTTGGTATGTGAATAGTGTTGGTATTAATTAGGATTTAATATCTACATGGGAATTTAAAAATTTTATTTATCAATACAATTTTTGTAACCGAAGTAATAAATACAATTCAACTAACACCATTTATTCCAATAATTCAAACAAAACCAGATATTGTGGCCAAAAATAGGTTGTTTTTCCACTGACAGGAGGGTGTTTGAAATATTTTTTTGAACTGGCTTGACCCCTATATATATAGTCACATACTCAAACCCTAAATACCTAAAACACACTCACATACTCAAACCCTTAACTATGGATGCCTCTTTCTCTACCAAACAAGCCCTATCTAACTCTTCTACTAGGAGTGATGCCCATTCTTACTCTTCTACTAGCAGTGATAATGAAGAAGAGTATCCTCCAACATTAGAAGCGGTTATGCCTCATTCATGCATCTACGACCAGAATCTGGTAAATTATTATGTCCATTAAACTTAATTTCTTTGAATGTTTCAATAACGTATTGAGTTAAATTGTTATGTCCTTTAAACTTCATATTTTTCGAAACTTAATAGTAATATTTTTTCCAGGTACATTCCAAGAAAAATGTACAAGCATATTCCCCCAACATTAGAACACGCGTCTCTTCACCATCGTGGCAAAGAATGGTATGTAGATATGAGCGTTGGTGATCAATGAAGGTTCAAGGAAGGCTGTAGACTTTTTGTGTTGGAGAATTTTATCAGGCGAGGTTTCGTCGTTAAATTTACGTTGGTTGATGTTTCACCACTGGGTGCTATCTTCAATATTGAAGTGACGGGAGACGGATATCCTGTTTGTACTAATTCGTTTTTTACTTTCTACTGGGATGTGTTTGTGTTGATTTATCCTTTTATTATCTTTTATTTTTCATGTATGTTGCTTTAGTTTTATTAGTTTTTAGGATGTGTTTTGTGTTTTTCTATCCCATTATTTTCATGTTGATTTAGTTATGCTAGTTGTGCTTTTGATTTGTTATAACAATTTTCATTTCTCACGTATGAAATCAATTTCAAAGAATGTTTTTAATTTATTTTTAAAAATCAATTCTTCAAGATGAAGACTTAAAATTCAACCTAATTCTACCTACACACTACAAAAATGGTTGAGAGTAATAAATGCTTCATTGAGAAGCTAAATGGGTTGAGAATAATAAATGCTTCATTGAGAAGCTCAATAGTTGGCATGAGAACCTACCAATCGGATTCTTTTTGGAATGGAGATAAGAAAAAAAATTATGATTTTACTGATATTTTTTGTGATTTTACTGGAAACTTTTACTGCAAAACCATATCCAAACAAGATATTCTCACGGTTTGAATGGATAAGAGAAAATTAAGAAAAATATTTACTGGAAAAAAAAATTCTAATAGAAATTTAGTAATAAAATATACTGGAAAATATTATACAAACCGGATATTCTCACGCTTGGATGAAGAGTTCATGAAAATAATTTTGGGTAAACTAAATGGATGTATTGAAGAATGTAAAGTCTTCTTTGAGGAGTGTAAAGGGTTCATTGAAGATTGTGATTCAATTAATACGTAAAACCCTAACCCTAGAGATATTCAAAAAACTATACTATAAATACAATTACATTATTAATCTCGTCATTCAAATTATATTCTAATTCAAGATTCTGTGAAAATAGCAATGTAAAGAACCCCTACTAAAAAAGTTATCGATGAACCTCTTTATGGTTCACCCATTAACCACAACATCCTCTACCAGGATGTAAGAAACAAGTTAAAAAATCTTAAGAAAGAGACAAACCTATTGACGCTTAGGTTGACAAGGGAAATTGGAGCAAACTGTGTGAAAAGACTTCCTCTTGATTCATACCCTCTCACTTTCTGTTATGATATGCTTGAGGAATTGCTAGCTGAGAAGGATGAAGAACCCGATACTCCTATTATCGTAATAAGTAGTGACACCGAAGCCGCTTTTAAGGCTTCAAAATATGTTAATCAAAAGACTGAGTAGAGGAGTAAAAGATTGGGGTTTTAAGTTGTTTTTGTTATGCATGCCATGTGTTCTAGCTTTGTATGCTAAAAGTATCTTCCAAATATTATTTGGAATATGTTGAAAAGTGATTCAATTAATGAATGAAATGTCTATTTAGTATTTCTTCTGCCTTTGTAATGACCCGATCGGTCGTTTTGGGATTTAACGTGTCGATTGGCGGTTTGAGGCTATGAGCAGCTTCATTTCAGGTATTTTGACTTGTAGTTGGGGTCGGAATTGAATTTCGGGAAGTGCGAAGTCGAATTGGAAAGCAAATTCTCATTTCGGAAGCCTTAAGTTGGAAGAATTGACTAAGATTGGATTTTTGAGTAAACGACCTCAAAATCAGGATTTGAAGGTTCCAGCATGTTCGTATGATGATTTCAGACTTGTTTGTAGGTTCGAATCGGGTTTTGGATGACCCAGGAGCGTTTCGACGCATATTGTGGAAGTTAGCATTTTAGAAGAAATTTCATAAGTCTGGGTTGAAGTGCATTTCAGTGTTATTGATGTCCGTTTGGGATTCCGGTTCTGGGAATGGCTCTGTAGGTGACCGAGGTGTTAAACAGTGATTTCAGACAACTCCAGAGCAGTTCTTAGCACGTTCAAGGACGAACATATGTTTAAGTGGGAGAGAATGTAACGACCCGACCGGTCGTTTTGGGATCTAATGCTTTTCTTGGTGGTTTGAGGCCATGAGCAACTTTATTTCAGGTATTATGACTTGTGGGTGTGGTCGGAATTGAATTTCGGAAAGTTCAGAGTCGAATTGGAAAGAAAATTATCATTTCGGAAGCCTTAAGTTGGAAGAATTGACTAAGATTGGATTTTTGATTAAACGACCTCAGAATCAAGATTTGAAGGTTCCAGCATGTTCGTATGATGATTTTGGACTTGGGCGTATGTTCGGATCAAGTTTTGGAAGACCCGGGAGCGTTTCGTCGCATATTGTGGAAGTTAGCATTTTAGAAGAAATTTCATAAGTCTAGGTTGAAGTGTATTTCAGTGTTATTGATGATTTTTTGGGATTCCGAGTCTTGGAATAGCTCTGTATAGTGAATCTGGTTTTAGGAGCACGATCGGAAGTAAATTCGGAGGTCCGTAGGTCATTTGGGAGTCATTTGGCTAAAGTAAGAAATTTGAAGCTTTTAAGAAGTCCGACCGGAAGTGGAGATTTTGATATCGGGGTCAGATTTCAATTCTGAAAGTTGGAGCAGGTCCGTAATGTTGAATGTGACTTGTGTGCAAAATTTGGGGTCAATCGGACGTGATTTGATAAGTTTCAGCATCGAATGTAGAAGTTGGACTAGTACCATGCAATGTACCATATGACCACGGTGGTGTAATCTATAAAGTATATATGAAGTATTCTGAACATAAATAGAGTTTTAAGTAATTTGTAATTATTTTTAAATTATATGAATAATTGGTTAATTATTGAGTAATGAAACATTACCTAGTAAATTAATAACTAATGGTGAACTAATAGTTATAAATTTTGGATAAGGACAAAGCCAAAACGTTGCAGCCCTTTGTAATGCATTAAGTGACTCATGATTTGGAAGGGAAGGTGTCCACTTAAGTGTCCTATACATGACACTTCCGTAGGCTATCTAGACTTTGCCTTGGAATGTCAAGTTAATGTCAAATTCAAAACAATTCCAATAAAGATTGGAATTCCATAAGCATACACATGATCCCTTTGATTGTTTCAAGTAATCCAAAATCCAACAGAAGAAGTGAGAATTCCTACAGGTTTCAATAAGTCCAACAATTTTTTTACACATTAGTAAAATAAGATTTTGCGGTTCTAAAAGAGTACGGTGAAATCTTTTCCAAAAATATCATATGAATTTTTTTATACTCTAGTTACGAGTTCTCAGGTGTAGAGTTCGGAGTTTCGGGCGCATCCTTGGTCCGAGGGGTAGATTCGACACGAGGTGAGTCTCCTTTTTAACCTTGTAAGAGGGAATTGTCCCCATAGGTGTTCTATATGCTATGTGTAATTGTGTTGGGGGCTACGTGTGTACCAAGTGACGAGAGTGCGTACATAGCGACTATTATGCCATGTCGGGTAGTTTTAGGACTCACAAGCATGTTTTATGTGACGCATATGTATCTTTAGGCGTACTTTGAGTTGCTTATTATCTTTGAACTAGCATGAAAATTGTGGAAAGTTGCCTCTGAATTTCCAGTGAATTGATACTTATTACAAGTATATCCTCTACTGAGCTTATTGATAAATTCGGTATATATGTGTATATATAAGAGTCAGCACCAGAGTCGCAGGTATGATTCGCGAGCGGGGGAAACTTTATGATAAATCGGTACAAGTGTGTTAGCACCCGAGTCGCAGGCATGATCCGCGAACGGGGGAAGCTTTATGGTAAATCAGTACTATATGTCAGCATCCGACTCGCACGTATGATTCGCGAGCGGGGGAAGCTTTACGACTATTCAACGCTTAGATGTTTCCTTTACGACTCCGGCTGGTGGTCTTATTCCTCTGTGCGCATGACTATTTGGTATTGTTTCAGTGATATTGATTTGACCTATATTTGGGGAAAACAAACAGTGGATATTGTCATTTACTTTCAGTTTTTACTTGGATTTCGGTGTTTTATACGTATTTCATGTACACTGTCATACATGCCTACTGTTTCCATTATATCCTATTATATTCTGTTGTTGGGCCTTAGTGAGTGTCAAGTCGACCTCTCGTCACTACTTCTTCGAGATTAGACGGGATACTCACTGGGTACATATTTATTTATGTACTCATGCTGCACTTCTGTATTTAACTATACAGGTTCTGAGGCTAGTGCTTCTGGTTATCACACCGGAGCTAGATATTGACTGTAGCGGACCTTACTTCCCGGTGAGCTGCTTCTCCTAACGATCCTCAGCAGCACCATGGAGTTTCTTTTGCTTGTGTTCCCGTCTATTTGTTTCAGTCAGTGGGATTGTATATTCTACCTTTTGTATATCCAGTTAGTATGCCCGTGAAACTCGTGACACTATATCCTGGCACACTCGTAGTATTTGTGTAGATTACGTTCGTACATATATGCATATTTTTGACACACACCTCATTATGACTGTTTTGTTTAAAACTGGTTAGTTACCCCTAATCGGTTAATAATCTAAGCTTTGTAACTTAGTATATATATATATTGATATGTTTAAGGAAAATGAGAAGGAACCGTAGTAGTTTAAATGTTGGCTTGCATGACCCCGCTGTTGGGCGCCATCACGACCTGAGTTAGGATTTTGGGTCGTGACAACGTGGTATCAGAGCCCTAAGTTCACGTAGGTCTCACGAGTCACGGGCAGACCTAGTAGAGTCTTGCAGATCAATACGGAGACGTTTGTACTTATCTTCAGGAGGCTATAAGGTGTTAAGAAACCTCTCTTCATTCATATTCTATCGTGCAACCGATGATGTACTCAAATTTATTCTTCTATTCTCTCACAGATGGTGAGGACGCGTGCATTCGATGCTCCTGATCCGGGAGATGCCGCAACCCCTGCGGGTTCGAGGTCGTGGTAGAGGATGGGGTAGGGCACCTTCCCGAGGTAGGGGACGAGGGTGTCCCAGAGTTATACCAGTCGCACCACCAAGGGACCCTACCCTAGAGGAGCAGGACGAGGTGCCTCCAGTAGCTCCTGCTACAGTAGCCTTTATGACGGCGTCGGGCTTCCAGGAGGTCATGTGCCGTATGATCAGATTCATGGACACCATGTCCCAGGCTGGCCTATTTCCAGCAGATCCTGCCACTTCTTAGGCGGGAGGGGGAGTCCAGACCCCTACCGCTCAGGCCGCAGGACAGGCAGCAGCAGTACACCATACCCCGGGTACATCGCCCGTGGGTGGGATTCAACCATTAGTAGTAGCACCAGAGCCCATGCCAGTTGCAGAGGGCGATCAACAGAAGATGTTGGATATTTGAACTCGACTACGCCCTCTATCCTTCGGGGGTGAGGGAGGTGAGGATGCGCAGGTCTTCATCGATAGGTGCAGGGACAGACTGCAAAACATGAGGATCTTGGAGTCTCATGGGGTCGACTTCACTACATTCCAGTGAAAGGGCAGAGTTCGCAGGTGGTGGCAGTCTTATATACTCAGCAGGCCAGCACGTTCTCCTCCGGTTACCTGGGAGCAGTTCACAGAGATATTCTTGGACAGATATATTCCACCCTCTGAGAGGGAAGAGCTGCGGGGTCAGTTTGAGCGGCTAGAGCAGGGGCAGATGTCAGTGACGGATTATGAGGCCAAGTTTTTTGAGCTATGACGCCATGCACTCATGATATTGCCTACAGATGCCGAGTGGGTGCGGAGGTTTGTACCAGGATTGCATCCGGGTATTGGGTCCACCATGGCTCGAGAGGTGGAGATGGGTACTCTTTATCAGCTCGTAGTGGAGATTGCTCGCAGGATCAAGGGTTATCGGTCAAGGAGCAACGAGCATGGTCAGCAGGACAAGAGGGCTAGGTTCTCCGGAGATAACAGAGAGGCCCCAGTTAGGAGGAGAGGTTAGTTTGGAGGTGGTCAGCCCAACATGCCTTCATATTCAGTACCTCCACCACCTCCCCGAGATGTTCTAGTGAGGCCTCAGTTCAGCGCCATGCCAGAGCGCTCCTACCGTCCTCCATCTATTCAGAGTTCACCCAGTGGTTACTCCAGTCGCCAGAGATCCTCCAGTTCTTATTTCAGTGCTATGCCAGAGGGTTCACATCGCTCTCCGGCCATTCAGGATTCTTCTTCTTCGGGAGATCAGGATATGCCACCTGTGAAATGTTACGAGTGCGGGGATTTAGGCCATGTGAGGAGGGCTTGTCCTAGGTTTCGGGGCAAGATAGTGCAGCAGGGTTATCAGCCTATGAGTTTAGCACCAGCAGTCTGGCCACCTAGAGGTGGAGGACAGGGCAGTAGGGGTCATCTTAGAGGGGGAGGTCAGTCAACTCCTGTTCACTCTAGGGGAGCTCAGTCTTCAAGTACAATTCTAGACCCGTTCGAGGACGAACATTTGTTTAAGATGGGGAGATTGACGATCCGACCAGTCGTTCTGCGTATTAGGACACCATTCCCCTACCTCGAGACTTCCCATAGCGGCTTCTTATGATTTATGACTTGCCTGCAAAATTTTGTGTCATTACGAGTAGTATAGGTCGGTATAGTGCATTGTTATAGAAATCAAGAACTTGAAGTTCTTAAGTTATGATTCTAAGTGGGGGGAGGGATGTAAGACCCGTAAAATTTCATGTCAAAAATCAATACTCGATATTTATGGACTAGTACCATGCAATGTACCATATGACTATGGTAGTGTAATATATAAAGTATATATGAAGTATTCTGAAACTAAATAGAGTTTTAAGTAATTTGTGGTAATTTTTAAATTATGTGGATAATTGGTTAATTATTGAGTAATGGAACATTACCTAGTCAATTAATAACTAATGGTGAACTAATAGTTATAAATTTTGGATAAGGACAAAGCCAAAACGTGGCAGCCCTTTGTAATGCATTAAGTGACTCATGATCTGGAAGGGAAGGTGTCCACTTAAGTGTCCTGTACATGACACTTCCGTAGGCTATCTAGACTTTTCCTTGGAATGTCAAGTTAATGTTAAATTCAAAATAATTCCAATAAATATTGGAATTACATAAGCATACACATGATCCCTTTGATTGTTTCAAGTAATCCAAAATCCAACAGAAGAAGTGAGAATTCCTAAAGGTTTCAATAAGTCAAACAACAATTATTTACACATTAGTAACGGAAGATTTTGCGGTTCTAAAGGAGTACGGTGCAATCTTTTTTAAAAATATCATGCGGATTTTTCCTACTCCAGTTACGAGTCCTCGGGTGTAGAGTTTAGAGTTTCGGGCGCATCCTTGGTCCGAGGGATAGATTCGACACGAGGTGAGTCTCATTTCTAACCTTGTAAGAGGGAATTGTCCCCATAGGTGTTCTATATGCTATGTTTAATTGTGTTGGGGGCTACGTGCGTACCAAGTGACGAGAGTCCGTACGTAGCGACTATTATGTTATGTCGGGTAGTTTTAGGACTCACAAACATGTTTTATGTGACGCATATGTATCTTTAGTCGTACTTTGAGTTGCTTATTATCTTTGAACTAGCATGAAAATGGTGGAAAGTTGCCCCTGAATTTCCAGTGAATTGATCCTTGTTACAAGTATAGCCTCTACTGAGATTATTGATAAATTCAATATATATGTGTATATATAAGAGTCAGCACCCGAGTCGCAGGTATGATTCGCGAGCGGGGGAAGCATTATGATAAATCAGTACAAGTGTGTTAGCACCCGAGTCGCAGGCATAATCCGCGGACAGGGGAAGTTTTATGGTAAATCAGTACTATGTGTCAGCACCCGACTCACGCGTATGATTCGTGAGCGGGGGAAGCCTTACGACTATTCAGTGCTTAGATGTTTCCTTTACGACTCCGGCCGGTTGTCTTATTCCTGTGTGTGCAAGACTATTTGGTATTGTTTTAGTGATATTGATTTGACCGATATTAGGGGAAAACAGACAGTGGATATTGTCATTTACTTTCAGTTTTTACTTGGATTTCTGTATTTTATACGTATTTGATATACACTGTCATACATGCCTATTGTTTCCATTATATCGTATTATATTCTGCTGTTGGGCCTTAGTGAGTGTCAAGTCGACCTCTCGTCACTACTTCTTCGAGATTACACGGGATATTCACTGGGTACATATTTATTTATGTACCCATGCTGCACTTCTGTACTTAACTATATAGGTTCTGAGGCTGGTGTTTCTCATTATCAGACCGGAGCTAGATATTGACTGTAGCGGACCTGACTTCACGGTGAGCTGCTTCTCCTAACAATCCTCAGCAGCACCATGGGGTTTCTTTTGCTTATGTTCCCGTCAATTTGTTTCAGACAGTGGGATTGTATATTCTACCTTTTGTATATCCAGTTAGTATCCCGTGACACTCGTGACACTAGTTCCTGGCACACACGTAGTATTTGTGTAGATTACATCTGTACATATATGCATATTTTGGACTCACACCTCATTATGACTGTTTTGTTTAAAACTTGTTAGTTACCCCTAATCGGTTAATAATCTATGCTTTGTAACTTAGGATATATATTGATATGTTTAAGGCAAATGAGAAGGAACCGTAGTAGTTTAAATGTTGGCTTGCCTGACCCCGTTGTTGGGCGCCATCACGACCTGAGTTAGGATTTTGGGTTTTTAAACTGATGGCTGCTGTCATCTGGTGTGACCGTACCTGCAGGGTTTTGGCCACATGTGCGGAGTCGCTAAAGTGGCCAAGGAGTCACATATGCGGGCAGGAGCGCAGGTGCGAGTGTATGTCCGCAGCAGATGCAGAAGGAGGATCGCAGAAGCGGGAGCTGCTGGGTTGAGTCAGGGCCGCACCTTCAATGGTTTTCTGTAGGTGCGAAAAAACCCAGGGCAGTGTTCTTTTAAAAACCGAGGTTTTGGCTCATTTGCACTTCATTTCTTCCATGAAAGGCGATTTTGGAGCAATGTTCGAGTGTCATTTTTGGAATCTTCGATAGGGTAAGTGATTTCTTCCCATTTTGAGTAAAATACTTGGATTATATATGGATTAGACATGACAATTTGTGGAAATTTTGGGATTTTGAAGAAAGACCTAGAATTTGTAATATTTGATTGTTACCACGATCATTTGGGCATGAAATTTACAAAGAATTATATATTTGAGTTTGTGAGGTTATGGGTAATCTTTATCTTCGAATTTTTTTTGAATTCGGGTACGCGGGCCTGAGGGCAATTTTGTCATCTTTCCGAGTGGAGTTGAGAGTATATTTTAATTAGTTTGCCCGTTATTTGGATAATTATGGGGCGTCGTGCATCAATTTGAGTCATCGTAAGGGCTTGAAAGCCGGTTATGAATCTTTGGAGCAAGGTAAGTCTCCTTTCTAACCTTGTAAGAGGGAATTGACCCCATAGGTGAAATAATCAATCATGTGCTACTATTTGCGGAGGCTACGTAGGCACGAAGAGACGGGAGTCCGTGCGTAGCTACTATTATGCTTATGTACGGGTAGTCTAGGATACAAAAACATGCTTACTTGTCGTACTTGTAAATTAACTGATAAATTTATAATACTTAAATCATATCGAACTCGGCAAATGAATTTCTTAAAAATATTTAAACACCATCTTCTTGTCCATTGAAAAGAGAATTTGTCATTTCCTTGAGTAATTGCTTTTCCGTATGAAGTCTGGATTGACTGTTTGAATGTGTGTATCTATGAGTACCTGTGTTGCATGTATGATTTGCGAGCGGGGTAACTCTATTGTCTATATGTGACCGCGTCGCATGTATGATTCGCGAGCGGGGTAATAGATGCATCTATGGTTCGAGCCTTTCGACCCTTCGGTAGTGCACATTTTATTATTGTTGGTTCGGAGTTCGACCCTCGGCATTTCCTGCGCATGATATTTGTTGGACATCATCTGTGAGTTGAACTGTTTAATTGCTTTAAGTTATAAGTTGTTAACTTAGATGACAAAAATTGGGATTTATAATTTATGGCAGAAGTTGCCTTCCCTGTTGCTATTTGTTTTTTGATAATAACATCCATGTTTGACATCACCCTTGATTATATTAAATTGACCTCTAGAAAGTGTCAAAGGAGACCTCTCGTCACTACCTCTTCGAGGTTAAGCGGGATACTTACTGGGTACATGTTATTTTCGTACGATACTACACTTGCTGTGCATTTTGATGCACATGCACATGTATATCTAGAGGCCTAGCTTGGCACATCGGCATGGTTGATACAGAGACTTAGGTGAGCTTCACCTCCCGAGACTTTCGCAGCCAGCTAAGTCTCCTTCAGAGTATTGTGTTGTATTTTCCTTACAGTCCATTTGTATTCTATACGGTTATTGTATTTCATTTAAATTTCGTAGAAATTTGCTCATGCACTTGTGACACCGGGTTCTGGGATGACTATGGGATTTATTTGTAGTTGAATTTGTTAAAAGTAATTTATATACTCAGTGGAAGTTCATTATTTACTATTTAATGTAATAAAAAGAAGTGATTTCAAAACTACTAAGATGAAAAGTTAATTAACTATTGAGTGTTGGGTTGCCTGACAGTGGTGTCCGGTGCCATCACGACCTTAATGGATTTTGGGTCGTGACAACATGGTATCAGAGCACTGGGTTCCCTTAGGTCTCACGAGTCATGAGCAAGTCTAGTAGAGTCTTGCGGATCGATACGGAGACGTTTGTACTTATCTTCGAGAGGCTACAGGGCTGTTAGGAGTACTTCCCTTCTTGAATTCCTCATCGCGTAGTTTGATTCCTTTGAGGCCTATGCCTACATTTCTTCCTACTCAATCTTACGCAGTGCGAAGCGCTTGCTATAAATTGGGAATTTGAGGAATCGTAATGGTACTACAGATATGGTGAATGATGTTTTTCCATGCATAGTTGGTTGGGACTATTGTCGTTGCTTTGCGGAAGGATATTATGTGGTTTCAGTTCAATAGTTGTACTTCTGAGAGCTTTAAGGCTATGCTCAGGTTGTTATGATGCTCAAGAATGGTTATCGCGCAGTAATTGACGTGGTGGTAGGATTCTTGCCCATGTGTTGGGACAATAAATGACTTGGAAGGGTGTTTACTCAGCGCAAAATTTAGAGATTCAATATTTCATTTCCGATAAAGGAAAAGCAAACGGGATATAAATGTTCAGGTTTGGGTTGATAGAGTAATGAGACTCGGTGTTTTCACATGTGATGGAATTCTCATCTACGACGTGGTGTCGTCATCCTCGACCGAATGTGTTAAGTTCACCGGTTTTATGAGCTTCAACAATTCGCCTTTGGGGTAGGATATAGTGAGATATTATTGAAGAAGCAGTTATCAGAGATCACGGTGTGCGGTGGTTTGGGATGGAATAGGTATTTCTAATGTTGATGCTCGAGAAGGGGTATCTTCGGAAAGGGTTGAGGTTGGTAGTGATCTATCAATTCAAGTGCTGCAAACATGGATATTGATTGAAGGCTGCAACTGGGCAAGGGATGAGGAAGGACATCTGAGAAGTGTCGGGCGGTGGTTAATTTTCTAGAAGGCCGGGTGTAAGAATAGAAAGTCGAGTAGTTTCTTAAAGGAGTGAGTTTCACTATAGTGGGAGAGTGGCAGCGTAACATATGAGTTCTGTGGTAAGATAGATGCACAACTTGAGGAGAAGTTTGGAGTGATTTGAGAATTTTAGTGGATGGTGATTGGGTCCATGAGCTTAAATTAAAATATTGGCTATTACGACGGGAGATTGGATGCAACAAGAAGGAGTGCTTGATATGAAGAGGGATGCAATGCAACTTCGAATTGAAAGATCTGGTCGCACATTTAGTAGATGCGCACCATAAGGAGTGAACGGACTGGTGCAGTTGGTGAGTGAGAACGGGCTTAGGATGGGGTATTGATTTCGTAGTGATTGTACCCCGTGCAACGATGTTGGAAGATGTCGGCATGCAATTTCCACAGGTGGGTTATCTCCTATGAGTAGGTCAGCGGTCGTGTGGTTGGAAACGTTTCTGCGAGGAATGCTATTGACTATCCAGTAAGAAGTCGAATATGCGAATGATGCTAGATATTCAGAGTGTTCATTAAATGCTAACAGAAGGATTTCGAGGAGTTTGACGAGTTGGAGGTGCAAGATAATGTCGACAATGAAGAAAGAATCTTGGTAGGCTCCAGAGTTGTGTAATAGTGGCTTCGGGCTAAGTGGGAGAGTTCCACCGCTTACGATTGGGTTGCATAGTTATCTACTGGTGAAATTCTGGTTGTCGGCATAATGGAGGGTTAATGTAGCCAAGGGAAGAGGGAATAAGTTGTAATTTAAGAAAAGGAATTGTTAGGGAGTGCTATAATCGGCCTTATTGACTTGTGTCCGGGCTTTGGGAAGATTCTGGGCTTATGCTTCGTACAGAGGTGATTTGCTAGGGGAAGTTGGCCAGTCAGGTGCTTTATTAAGATGGGTGTTCAGGTGTCAGCGGAGCCTTGGAGTTGGTTATATTCGGAACCAAGCCAAAGTGGGTGACTCTCAACAACGGTCCTAGTAAATTCAAAGGTTATAATGTGGTGTCTAAGGATTTCAAGCCCACATTATGGTTAAGAATCGAACTTTTGCAGCGGAATTATGAGAAAGAGAAAATGGTAGGAGTGTTATATGTTAGCTTCAGCATGCAGAGTAGCATTTGGAGGAAAACAAAAATGACTTTGGTTTCATATAAAGGTTATCGAAATGGGTATACCAGTCGAATATGTGAATATGCGTGCAAGGAGGGCATGAAACGGTTCATGGTATGGAGACAAAGTGGTCTCGTGGAATGGAGTCACTCAAGGTGGTGCGAATTGAGTTGCTATGTGTTGATTGGAGTTATAATCATTCCTAAGGTGAGTGCGAATTGAATGAGGTATAAGATGGGTCGTGTTATATGAGCTTATGAAGGGTTTAATTGAATCTCACTGCGGTATTGTGGTGGTGTTAGCATATGGGCATTTGAGTTATTATTCGTCGTGATCTATGGCATTAGCCATGTGGGGGAGTATGTTGTTGATGAGTTGATTGCGCGCCTGAGTATCATATTAATTTTGTTTTGAGGTATACGGGTGAATCAGTTATGTCCTGCAGAGGTGGAGTTTGAGGATGACGCGAGTAATGGAAATTTGGAAAAGTTAGATGGTCAGCGATGGTGGAATTGGCGCACTGGCGATAGTAATAAGTCCTTTCAGCATGATTAGTTATGAATGTGAGTTGGGACGATGCGTGCGAGTGCTTGATGCCCGCCGTAAATGAGTTTATTTGGAAGCATTCAAGTATTATGGCATGTCATGTGTAGGCGGATCTTAGAAGGATTTTGGTGGTATAGACTATTACTTAAGGATTTTCATCGTGTTGTGATGGTTCTCTTGAATTGAGTTAAGTAAAAGGTTTTTATATGATGAAGTGTTTACCCTATTAGTGGTTCAGGAGTTATGACGAGATTCCTGTGCGATTGCATTGGCATGTTAGGTGCAGTGAACGGTATGAAATTTGGGAGCGAGGATCAAGGTTGCAGTTCGGTGTTGGCAAGAATGTCACGAGCTAGGATGAGCAAGAGAAGGGATTTTAAGGTTTAAAACAAGCAGGTATTGACTTCAGCGCCATTGAGATTGGTGTTTTGTGGAAGAGGCTTTTCATCATGGTTATGAATTCTTGAATTGCTTTACAGCGCTAATATGGTTGGTGGTATGGAGGTGCATACCTGTTACCTTGTGTGAAAGGTCGTGGGAGCGTGACCGCGGGAAGATTGTACAAGTGTGACATTGTAGTCACTTGATTGATTGAAGATTTACACCAAGTATGAAGAATGTGATAATATCGCTTATTTGAGAATTTATGCTTGGAGGGCGCTTGGTTCATTTGGTTGCGGACTGTGGAAGTTTTCTCCGATTATGATGGTTGTTCTTTTGTGTTATGGGTTATTAGAGACCCGTGAAAGGTTAATAGCCTAGTATGGTGCAATCAGAATCGGCTGAGGTCTATGGATGGATATAAGCAGGATTATTGGCTCTATGTGAGTCAGATGTATTCATTTCAGTGTAGCGCTCCTCATGGAGGGGTATTAGAACATTAGATGTTGTCCCATCTTCGTCCATTTCAGGTAATATTATGTTGTGCGTGTGAGTTGTGAAACAACTTGATAATTTCTTGTGCGTTGAGGTTCCGCGTAGTGATGATGTTATGTGAGCAGGATGGCTCTTGAGATTTGGATCATATATCGCACCTCAGTTGTGCTTGAGTTTTGTAGCGTATGGCTCTATCAGTCTCCCCAGGATGGTATTATGCATTTAGCGTGCTTGTGACCGATATTCAATATTTTGTGGCAATGAGCGATTTAGCTCGGTAAGTCTCTCCTTATGCGGGTTATGTTATTTAGATCGGGTGGCACGCCTCCACGGGCATATTATTTGGATCAGGTTGCACGCCGCAACAGTTTGATGTTGAGTACGGTTTTCTAAATTCTATTTTGTGTGTTTTGCTTCCTATTTTCCAAGGAAAGTTCATAATAGTTGCGTGAGTTGAGTAGTCCCTTCTTGAGTCATTTCTTTATGTATCGCGTTCGAGTTGTGGCCTATTGGCGCATTGTGGCATCATGTGAGACTTTTGGTCATGTCTGGGGTGACTTGTTGCCTGAGCGGTTCATACTGGGTGAGACGAGATTATTGGATCAGGGATCAGTGCGATAAGATTATATGAAGTATATTAAAGAACAAACACAATTATTTGGTTCATAATGAGGTGATGATTCTAGTCAATAAGAGAGATTCAATGATTTATTAACTTTGCAGTTGGTTATGAATTTCTACACATCTCCTCCATTGTGGTGGTATCATAAGCGTTATAGCAGGACCTATATGTATGTCATGAGGTGCATTGGGAGCATCAGATTCGTGGAATCTTGGCTATTAAGATCAGGGAATGTCATTATAGTTAGATGATGTATGTGGTGTATTGTGCTAATTCAGCAAAGGTATGCAGTCATGTTCTGGTACCTCGTGTAGGATTAATTCGGTGTTCATATTTGGAAACAGGCCAAGCAGAGAATTCGGGGTGTTGGAATTGGGTTCTGAGCTGATTGTATGGAAAAAGAGGATATCTTCGGATTTGATTGAGCTAACGCGCTCAACTAAGTGTTGGTAGAACAGGTAGGTGCCCGAGGTGTAAAACAGTGATTTAAGAAAACTCCAGAGCAGTTCTTAGGACATTCGAGGACGAACATGTATTTAAGTGGGAGAGAATGTAACGACCCGACCGATTGTTTTGGCATCTAACGCGTTGCTTGGCGGGATGAGGCCATGAGCAGCTTCATTTAAGGTAATATGAATTGTAGGTGTGGTCAGAATTGAATTTCGGGAAGTTCGAAGTCGAATTGGAAAGAAAATTCTCACTTCGGAAGCCTTAAGTTGGAAGAATTGACTAAGATTGGATTTTGAGTAAACGACCTCAGAATCAGGTTTTCAAGGTTCCAATAGGTTCGTATGATGATTTCGGACTTGGGCGTATGTTCGGATCGGATTTTGGATGACCCGAGAGTGTTTCAGCGCATATTGTGGAAGTTAGCATTTTAGAAGAAATTTCATAAGTCTAGGTTGAAGTGCATTTCAGTGTTATTGATGTCCGTTTGGAATTCCGAGTCTGGGAATAGTTTCGTATGGTGAATCTGGTGTTAGGAGCGCAATTGGAAGTAAATTCGGAGGTTTGTAGGTCATTTGGAGTCATTTGGCTAAAGTTAGAAATATGAAGCTTTTAAGAAGTCCGGCCGGAAGTGGAAATTTTGATATCGGGGTCAGATTTCGATTTTGAAAGTTGGAGCAGGTCCGTAATGTTGAATTTGACTTGTGTGCAAAATTTGGGGTCAATCAGACATGATTTGATAGGTTTCGGCATCGAATGTAGAAGTTTGAAATTTTAAAGTTCATTAAGCTCGAATTTGCATGCGAATCATGGTTTTGGCGTTGTTTGATGTTATTTGAGGCCTCGAGCAGGTCCGCATTATGTTTTGGAACAGGTTGGCGTGATTGGAGGGGGTCCCGGAGGCCCCGGGTGGATTCCGGGTAGTTAACGGATCGAAAATTGATTAAGAAAGGGCTGAGGGCTGCTGTCATCTGGTGTGGCCGCACCTGCGGGTTTTTGGCTGCAGGTGCGGGGCCGAAGAAGGGGCCAAGGAGTCGCTGATGCGGGTAGGAGCGCAGGTGCGAGTGTATGTCCGCACCTGCGAAGGCGCAGATGCTGAAAGGAGAATCGCAGAAGCGGGATCTGCTGGGTTGAGTCAGGGCCGCACCTTCGATGGTTTTCCGCAGGTGCGAAAACTCCCTGGGTAGTGTTCTTTTTAAAATCGAGGTTTTGGCTCATTTGCACTTCACTTATTCCATGGAAGGCGATTTTTGAGCTATTGCGAGTGTCATTTTGCAGCAACTTCTATAGGATAAGTGATTTCTTCCCATTTTGAGTTAATTACTTGGATTATATATGGAATAGACATGAAAATTTGTGGAAAATTTTGGCTTTTGAAGAAAGACCTAGAATTTGTACTTTTGGATTGTTACCACGCTCATTTGGGAATGAAATTTAGAAAGAATTATATATTTGAGTTTGTGAGGTTATGGGTAATCTTTATCTTTGAAAAATTTCGGAATTCGGGCACGTGCGCCTGAGGGCAATTTTGTAAACTTTCCGAGCGGAGTTGAGAATTGATATAAATTGAATTGTTATAAGTATTAGAGTATATTTTCATTGGTTTGCCCGTTATTTTGATAGTTTTGGGGCGTCGTGCATCAATTTGAGCCATCGGAAGGGCTTGGAAGCCGGTTATGAATCTTCGGAGCGAGGTAAGTCTCCTTTCTAACCTTGTAAGAGGGAATTGTGTCCCCATAGGTGAAATAATCAATCATGTGCTACTATTTGTGGGGGCTACGTAGGCACGAGGTGACGGGAGTCCGTGCGTAGCTACTATTATGCTTATGTCTGGGTAATCTAGGACCCAAAAACATGCTTACTTGTCGTACTTATAACTTTAGTGATAAATTTAAAATACTTAAATCATATCGAACTCGGAAAATGAATTTCTTAATAAGATTTAAACAACATCTTCTTGACCATTGAAAAGAGAAATTTGTCATTTCCTTGAGTAATTGCTTTTCCTGATGAAGTCTGGATTGACTGTTTGAATGTGTGTATCTATGAGTACCTATGTCGCATGTATGATTTGCGAGCGGGGTAACTCTATTATTTATATGTGACAGCGTCGCATGTATGATTCGCGAGCGGGGTAATAGATGCATCTATGGTTCGAGCCGTTCGACCCTTCGACATTGCACATTTTATTATTGTTGGTTCAGGCCATTCAACCCTCAACATTTCTTGCGCATGATATTTGCTGGACATCATATGTGAGTTGAACTGTTTAATTACTTTAAGCAATAAGTTGTGTAACGACCCGACCGATCGTTTTGTGTTCTAGGACCCCGTGCCCCTAAATGAGACTTCCCATAGTTTCTTTTACTTATTTATGACTTGCGGGGATGAGTGGTGCGAGGTTTGGAGGAGTTTGGAATGGTTTAGGAACACTTAGTTCCCTAAGGTTGGCCTTTAAGGCCAAGTTTGACTTCAGTCAACAATTTTAGTAAACGACGTCGGAATCGAGATTCGAAGGTTCCGGTAGGTTCGTATGATGATTTCGGACTTGGGCGTATGTTCGCAATGGGTTTTGGATGACCCGGGAGCGTTTCAGTGCCAAATAGTGAAATAAGAGTTTCCTTATGTTCAAATTGAGGTTTGGAACGTGTTTTTGTGTTATTGAGGTCCAAACGGAATTCGCAGACCGAGAATAGTTACATTATGTGAATATGACTTGCTTGCAAAATTTTGTGTCATTCCGAGTAGTATAGGTAGGTTTGGCGTATCTTAAGCGAATTCAAGAACTTAAAATTCTTAAGTTTGATCCAACAGGTTTTGGGGTATGATTTTTAGATTTAGCGCTGTTTTGGACGTTTTGAAGGCTCGAGTGAGTCCGTATAATGATTTAGGACTTGTTAGTATACTTGGACGGGGTCTCGGGTGGGCCCATATGCCATTCGGGCATCGAGCGAGGCAAAAACTAGCCTTAAATGACTGCTGGTGCACCAGATCTGGTGCGACCGCACGTGCGGAGGGCTAGCCGCAGGTGTGAGACCGCTTCTGCGGTCCCAGCCTCGCAGGTGCGACGCTAGGCGGTGTTGCCCATTTCCGCAGGTGCGGATCATTTTTCGCAGAAGCGAAGCCGCAGGTGCAAAACCAGGCCCCCTTCCCCTCCTCCGCAGGTGTGGTCCTGGAGCCGTAGGTGCGAAAAACCTGTAGGCAGTGAGGTTGTTTTAAATACGGGAATTCACCATTTTTGAACATTTTTTTCATCGTTGGGCGATTTTTAGAGCATGCAAAAGAGACAATCGACCTAGCTACTGTAAGGTAAGTAATTCCTACCCTAAATTTAGTTTAATACTTGAATTCATAGGTAGATTAACACATTAATTTTTGGAAATCATGGGTTAAAGTAAAACCTAGATTTTTATGAAAATGAGAGAATTACCAACTAACTAGTTATGGAATCATACAAAAGCTATATAATATTGATCCTTAGGCTATGGGTAATTGTTCCTTCGAAAATATCTGGAATCCAAACATGTGGGTCTGGGGTGTATTTTGGGATTTTTGTAATTTAGGATGAAATAATAACTTAAATATGGGGATTTAATACTTTTGAGTATAGATTGATTTATTTATGCAATATTTGGCTAGTTCCGGGTCCTTGGGCGACGAATTTGGAGTTTTGGGCGCGTTCTTGACCCGGGAAGTACACTTGACACGAGGTAAGTCTCCTTTCTAGCCTTGTAAGAGGGAATTGTCCCCTTAGGTGAAATAAAAGATTTTGTGTGATTTGTGGGGGCTACGTACGTACTATGTGACGAGAGTCCGTGCGTAGTGACTATTCTTGTTATGTCTGGGTAGTTAGGTTCACACCATGCCTTGTGAATTTCATAATTTGCTATATGCCTTGTACTTCCTTCGCATGCAAATGTGTTTCATGAAGTCTTCTTAATAGGAGTTTTCAGACGAATCATTATTGTTTCTGGAAAAGGAATTTAACGAAAAATGCTATGTTTATGTGTGACCGCTTCGCAATATATATATTCCGCGAGCGGAGTGATTGTTTCCACTACTCTCATGGGAGCGGGTTGTACGCCACGACAGGTTAATAGATGCATCCATGGTTCACGCCGTTTGACCCTCTGGCAGTGCACATTTACTATTATGTTGTCCCAAATCGTACCTTCTGATATATTGTGCGCATGCTTCTTGTTGATATTATTCATGACTAAAACTGTTAAATGACTTGAGATGATAGATTTGAAATTGTATGTTAGAGTTTCGACTCGCAGTAAGTTTTGTAACATGGTAGATATCCACTGTTCCATTATTCATGTGTACTTGTTACTCTCCTTAAGTTATACACATAATTATAATGTTTGGACCCTAGTAAGTGTCAAGTTGACCTCTCATCACTACTTCTTCGAGATTAGATTGGATACTTACTGGGTACATACTATTTTATGTACTCATGCTACGCTCTGTACTTAATTGTATAGGTTCTGAGGCAGGTGCATCTGGGTATCAGTCCGGAGCTCATTCCTGAGTTATACCCGGTCGCGGCTTCTCGGTGAGCTGCTTTCCCTGACGACTTCCAGCAGCACCTCAGAGTTTTTCTTTCTTTTGTTATATTTGTCTATATTTCCCCATACAGTAAGACAAACTTGTATTCTTTTGGATTTTCCCTCTACTTGATGCCTGTAGACTTGTGACACTAGTTCTTGGCGCACACGTAGTAGATATTATATTTTGGGCTGTAAATATTAATTATGACTTTCATGGCTATTTCTGTGTAAGATTGCCTAAATTATCCATTTTGTTTAATGTCTTAAATCTAAAGTAAGCAAGTATCGGAAATGTTTTTGTAAATTAAATGAAACTCACTAGTAAATCAATGTTGGCTTACCTAACGACGATGTTGGGCGCCATCACGACCTGATTTAGGATTTGGGTCGTAACAACATGGTATCAGATCCCTAGGTTCACGTAGGTCTCACAAGTTACGGGCAAACCCAATATAGTCTTGCGAATCGGTATAGAGATGTCTGTATTTATCTTCGGGAGGCTATAAGGTGTTAGGAAATATCTCTTTATTAATTTGTTATCGTGTAGTTGATGGTATACTAAATCTCACTCTTCTATTCTCTCACAGATGGTGAGGACGCGCGCATCCGACGTTCCAGAGCCGGGAGGGGCCGCTACCACCGTCATCCGAGGACGTGGCAAAGGTCGGGGGAGGGCACCGACCCGAGGTAGGGGACGAGGGCGTCCTCGAGCTGTTCCAATTGCACCACCAGCGGATCCCATTACTGAGGAGTAGGGCAAGGTTCCCCCAGCAGATCCTCCACCGTTGGACTTTATGACGGCGCGAGGTTCCAGGAGTTCGTGGGCCGTATGATGCGGTTCATGGACACCATGACCCAGGCTGGTTAATTTCCAGTGGATCTTGCCACATCTCAGGCGGGAGGGGGGGACCCAGACCCCTACTACTCAGGCCGCAGGTCATGCAGCGACAATATATCAGACTCCGAGTACACTGCCCGTGGGCGACACCCAGCTAGTAGCAGCAGCACCCGAGCCCAGACCAACTGCGAACGTTGATCCGCAAAAGCTATTGGATAGATGGACCAGATTGCACACTCCTGTCTTCGTAGGTGAGCGTCATGAGGCCGCACATGACTTTATTGATAGGTGCAGGGACAGACTGCACAACAAGAGGATACTTGAGTGCCATGGAGTTGATTTCACTACCTTTCAGTTAGAAGGCAGGGCCCGTAGACTGTGGCAGTCCTATATACTTGGCAGACCGGAAAATTCTCTTCCCCTCACTTGGGAGCAGTTTACTCAGTTTTTCCTGGACAAATATATCCCACTCTCTGAGTGGGAAGAGCTGCGGTATCATTTTGAGTAGGATTAGATGTCAGTGACTGACTACGAGGCTAGGTTTTCTGAGCTATCTCATCATGCCCTCATAATACTTCCTACTGATGCTGATAGAGTGTGGAGATTTGTAGCTGGGTTGCACTCAAGTATTAGGGCCAACATAGCCCGAGAGGTGGATATAGGGACTCCTTATCAGCTTGTGGTCGAGATTGCTCGCCGGATTGAGGGTTATCGATCGGGGATCAGAGAGCAGAGTCAGTAGGATAAGAGAGCTAGATTTTCTGGAGATTTCATAGGTGCTCCAGCCAGGGGCAGAGATCAGTTCGGTAAGGGCAAGCATAGTAGGCCTCCATATTCAGCACCCATACCACCTCCCCGATGTGGTCCAACGAGGCCTTATTTCAGCGCCATACCAGAGAGTTCTTACCGCCCGCCAGCTATTCAGGGTTCCTCCGGCTGATATTCTGGTCATCAGGGGTCCTCCAGCCTTTACTTTAGTGCTACACCAGAGGGTTCACACCGCCCTCCAGCTTTTCAGAGTTCTTCTTCAGGGAAGCAGGCCATGGTACCAGGAGGTTGTTATAAGTGTGGGGATCCAGGCTATATGAAAAGGTATTGTCCCAGGCTTCGGGGTAAGTCAGTGCATCAAGTCAACAACCTTTGAGGTCAACACTAGCGGTTCGGCCACCCAGAGGTAGAGGACAGGCTGGTAGGGGTCGTCCTAGAGGTGGAGGCTAGGCAGGGGGAGCCCAGTCAGCTCCTGTCTATTCCGGTGGAGGTCAGCCATCCGGTGCTCCAGCCAGATTCTATGCTATTCCGGCCAGATCATATGCAGTGGCCTCAGATGCCGTGATCACAGGTATTATTTCAATATGTGGTAGAGATGCATTGGTATTGTTTGATCCAGGATCCACCTATTCATATGTATCAACCTTGTTTGCTCATTTCCTGGATATTCCTCGTGAGTCCTTGGGTACTCTTATTTATGTGTCCACTCCTGTGGGCGATTCTGTGGTTGTGACCGGATTTATCAGTCCTGTGTGGTTACATTTTGTGGGTTCGAGACCAGAGCGGACCTCCTGTTGCTTGATATGGTTGATTTTGAGGTCATCCTGGGCATAGATTGTCTATCTCCGTATCATGTTGTTCTAGATTGCCATGCCAAGACTGTCACTCTAGTCATGCCCGAGTTGCCGAGATTGGAGTGGAGAGGTTCCTCAGTTAGTGCAACTAGTCGAGTTATATCCTTCCTGAAGGCTCGACATATGGTCGATAAGGGTTGTTTGGCTTATCTTACTTATGTGCAAGACACGACCTCCGAGTCTCCAACGATTGATTCAGTGCCAGTAGTTTGAGAGTTTGTTGATGTATTCCCTTCAGACCTTCCAGGCATGCCACCAGATCGTGACATCGATTTTTGCATTGACTTAGCTCCAGGCACCCAACCTATATCTATTCCCTCATACTATATGGCTTTGAAAGAATTGAAGGAATTGAAAGAACAGCTTGAGGAGTTGTTGGCTAAGGGGTTTATCATACCGAGCGTATCGCCTTGGGGTGCTTCGGTACTATTTGTGAAGAAGAAGGACGGGACTATGCAGATGTGTATTGATTACCGCCAGTTGAACAAGGTCACCATCAAGAATAAGTACCCATTGCCGCATATCGATGATTTGTTTGACCAGTTGCAAGGTGCTCGGGTGTTTTCTAAGATTGACTTGACATCGGGGTACCATCAGCTGAAGATTTGGGACTCGGATTTTCTGAAGACTGCCTTTCGTACCAGATATGGTCACTATGAGTTCCAGGTGATGTCCTTTGGCTTGACTAATGCCCCAACGGCATTTATGTACTTGATGAACAGGGTGTTCAGGCCTTATCTTGATTCTTTTGGCATTGTCTTTATTGATAACGTTTTGATTTACTCACGTAGTTTGGGGGAGCACAAGTAGCATTTGAGAGTTGTGCTCATGACTTTGCGAGAACATAAGTTGTATGCTAAGTTCTCCAAGTGAGTTTTGGTTGGATTCTGTGGCATTCTTGGGACATGTGGTATCCGGAGAGGGTATCAAGGTTCATAAGAGGATTGAAGCAGTTTAGAGTTGGCCACGCCCTACTTCAGCTACAGAGATCAGGAGCTTCTTGGGTCTAGCAGGTTATTATCACCGATTGTGGAGGGTTTTTCATCCATTGCAGCTCCTCTGACTAGATTGACTTAGAAGAATGCCCCATTCCGGTGGTCCGACGAGTTTGAGGAGAGATTTTAGAAGCTCAAGACAACATTGACTTCAACACCAGTTCTAGTATTGCCTTCCGGTTCTGGGATGTATACAGTTTATTGCGACGCTTCGCACGTTAGTTTGGGATGTGTGTTGATGTAGGAGGGGCGAGTTATTGCATATGCTTCACGTGAGCTGAAGGTTCATGAGAAACATTACCCTGTGCACGATTTGGAGTTGGCAGCGATTATTCATGCTCTTAAGATTTGGAGGCACTACTTGTATGGGGTGTCTTGTGAGGTTTATACAGGCCACCGCAGCTTGTAGCACTTTTTCAAGTAGAGCGATCTCAATTTGAGGCAGCGTAGGTGGATTGAGTTGCTGAAGGATTATGACAACACCATCCTTTATCATCCGGGCAAGGCAAATGTGGTAGCAGATGCCTTAAGCAGGAAGATGGAGAGTATGGGTATCTTGGCGTATATTTCAAAAGAGGGGAGACCTCTAGCTTTGGACATTCAGTCCTTGGCTAATCGCTTGGTGAGGTTGGACCTTTCAGAGCCCCGACGAGTTCTTCCACGTGTGGTTGCTCAGTCTTCATTATTGGGGGAGATCAAGGCTCGGCAGTTTAATGATTCGCGCTTGGTAGAGGTACGGGAGACAGTGGTACAGGGTGGTGCCAAGGAGGTTTCTATCGGCGAGGATGGTGTTTTGATACTTCAGGGTCGCTTATGTGTCCCTAATGTTGATGGCCTGAGAGAGAGGATTCTAGAAGAGGCTCACAGTTCACAGTATTCTATTCATCTTGGTGCTACAAAGATGTATCGTGACTTGAGGCAGCATTTCTAATGGATACAGATGAAGAAAGACATAGTGGAGTATGTGGCTAGGTGTCTAAATTGCCAACAGGTTAAGTATGAGCACCAGAGGCCTGGAGGCCTACTTCAGCAGATGCCTATACCTGCGTGGAAATGGGAGCTCATCACTATGGAATTTGTAGTTGGGTTGCCTCGGACTTTACGGAAGGTCGATGTGGTTTGGGTCATTGTGGACAGGTTGACCAAGTCGGCGCATTTCATTCCAGTAGCTACTAGTTATACTTCGGAGAGGTTGGCCCAGATCTTCATGCGGGAGATAGTTCGGTTGCACGGTGTGCCTTTGTTCATTATATCAGATCGAGGTCCTCAGTTCACCTCGCACTTCTGGAGAGCCTTGGCGAGTGAGTTGGGCACCCAGGTAGAGCTCATCACAACATTTCACCCTCAGACTGACAGGCAGTCGGAGCGGACAATTCAAATATTGGAGGACATGCTTAGGGAATGTGTGATCGACTTTAGAGGGCTGTGGGACTAGTTCTTGCCTTTGGCCGAGTTTGCTTATAATAAGAGTTATCAGTCCAGCATCGAGATGGCTCCATTTGAGGCCTTGTATGGTGATAAGTACATTTTATATGATATTAACCACATAATTTTTCTCATACAAATATATAAATTATCATGTTTCCTCCATATTTTATACTTTATTTTGCAGGAATAATTGTAGAAGAATTGTCGTGTGCAAAAAATAAATCAAATATTCAAGTAAGATACAACAAAGAAGTGTGAAATCGAGCTATGATTCATTATTACCGTGACAATGCACCAAGTTCAGATTTGACATGATGAAATCGACGAAATCTAAACCAAAACTTACGGATTCTCATATATGCAAATATGAAATCTAGATTTTTCATGATAAAATCGACGAAATCTAAATTTAAAGAAATGAATTCTCTGCAAATGTGAAATCTAAATTTTCCATGATGAAATCTAGAACCAAATCGAGATGTCATCATGAAATTTTCTTATATAAGAAGACGTTGCTGATCGGAGAAGAGGGGGGAGACAAGAGAGAAAGCTTTGAGCGAGAAGTCTGAATCCAAATTTTTAAGCTTCTCAGTTTTATTTCTTTCACTAGTATTGAGTTATCGTTTCCTTTAAATCACAATAGTGGTTTAATTATTGTTTATAAATAAATTCCAGTGTAGGAAATTACTCTAGTTCTTGCTTTTAATTAAATTGGGGGGATTATTCTTCTCGAATATTCTTTCTATTTTCTTATTTAATGGACAAGAATATTTTCATTGTTAGCACTAATTCCAGTATGGCGTAACTTTTCTTGTGTTGGGAGAAAGATGGATCTTAATATTTCTATATAATAGTAGATATTATTCCTCACATTCACATGCTTGAGCTAAAATTTATTTAACTTTTATTTGCTTTTACAGTTATACGTTGTTTAATTTATTAACATCTATCTATCTTGTACTACATATTAACTATTTATTAATTCTGTAATCGAGAGAGGCGGAAGAAATAATATAGTTAAGTGTAGTATTGATATATGTTAATATTTATTCAGTAACATCTATCTCTTTTATGTTATAACTAATTTTACATTTATTTGTAATCGAGAGAGGCGAATAGTGTAATAATCAGTTATAACAAGTAGGGTAACCGAAAGGGACTTACTAATAAGAGCATGTTTTAGTTCAATCATATATTTCTGGTTCTTTAGTATTACTATGTTGAAAATTAATTTGTATAACCGAGAGGAGTGCAATTAATTATTCAACTTGAGTAATAATATATATTTGTAATCGTGAGAGGCATTTATACATTTTTGAGAAATAGAAATTGAGGAATAATAATTCTACAATATAATAGAAATATTAAGTGAAGTCAAGATCCCAACACCTTTTTATTATATTTGTAAAAGACAAAATATTTTCTATTTGCTCTATTCATGCATTTTTAGTTAGTTAATTTACAACCCAACTCTTTCTGATTTTCTCAAATAGTAATTAAAACAAGAAACGTCTGTAGAATAGATAAACAAATCTCTGTGGGTTCGACATCTTTTTATACTATTATTTGACAGAGTACGAGTTAAAATTTTATATACGTTATACGCTCGTCAAATTTTTGGCGCCGTTGCCGGGGATTGGCTAAAGTCTACTATAAATTAATTGTTTTACTACTAATTTGAGATTTTTTTTATTGTCTAATTATTTTAATTTTTCTGCAGAAATTTCAGAAAGTGTATGACCCGTTACTCTTCTAGAGAAATAGTCGAATACAATCCTGAAATTGAAAAATCCCTGCGGTTGTGCGAAAAGAACAAACCTCCCGATCTCAAATTTTCACATCTCAGGAAATGGAGAACGAAGAAATCAATAACCAACTTCCACCACATCAAGTAGAAGATCAATTTGATGAGTTGGCACCACGACGTGATAGAATACTCCGTGATTATGCAAGGCCAGATCATTTTGAAGGAGAATCAAGTGTGAGGAGACCACCAATTGCAGCAAACAACTTTGAAATTCGCACAGGCTTGATTCAAACCATTCAACAATCATGTCAGTTTACTGGTGACGCGAGTGAAGATCCCCACACCCATTTAATTGATTTTCTTGAATTAGTTGAAACTTGCAGGTATAATGGAGTCACAACAGACGCCATCAGGTTGCGGCTTTTTCCCTTTTATTTAAAAGGTGAAGCAAAAATATGGTTGCGAAGTTTGCCGAGAGGTTCAATCACTACATGGGATCAAATGACTCAGAAATTTCTTAATAAATATTTTTCACCTGCAAAAACATTTAAAATGAAGCAAGAAATCAATAATTTTGTGCAAACAGATACTGAATCTGTATACCAAGCATGGGAACGATTAAAATCAATGCTAAGAAAATGCCCGCACCATGGTATCCAAGATCCTGACATTTTATATATATTTTATCATGGTCTTAAACCCTCTGCTAGAAATGTTATTGATGCAGCATCAGGAGGATCCATAATGAGCAAAACCATTGCAGAAGCCATGCACTGGCTCAATGAAATTTCAGAAAATGTTGTTCAATGGCCCTCTGACAGAATGATTGCTAAGAAAGCAGTAGGAGTCAATCAAGTTGAAGCTTTGACTTCATTGACACAACAAATTGCAACCTTAACACAAATAGTTGAGGCCTTTCAGGTACCTTTGTCAAGGTAATCATCTGAATCATGAATGTCAAGCTTCAACACAAAATGAGGAAAAGGTAAATATGATTGGTTACATAAATAATTACTCATTCGGTAGTCCCATGGCGCAAAAACATACAGGATTTCAATGGAGTAATCCTAATGGTGTTGAAAATCCTCAAAGATTTTTGAATCAAAAGCAGCAGGTACAGGGACCACCTGGTTTTCAAAATCAAAATAGAGGGCAACAAAGTTTTCAACAATACCAGCAGCAGCCTCAAAGAGCTCATCAACAAAGCCTCGAAGACATGATGTACAAATTCATTAAAGCTACTGACGAGAAGGTTGAAAGTCAACATTCAGCTATCAAGAATTTGGAAATTCAGGTAAGCCAATTAGCAACCCTCATGTCTGGACAAATTCAAGGTGCTCTACCAAGCAACACTGAGAAAAACCCAAAAGAACACCTCAAAGCCATCTCTCTACGATCAGGAAAATCTCTTGATGATCCATATGCAGATAGAGAAGGAAAGCCACAAGAAGTGGAAAAGGTAAATGAAGGTGAGAATAAAATAGAATCTAAGTTTCCAAAAGAACAAAAGAATAAAGGAAAAAATGTACAAGAAAATGAATTGATAACAAATCCTCACTTTGTACCTCTCCCTTTTCCCCAAAAGATGAAAAGAGAAAAGCTTGACAAACAGTTTTCAAAGTTTCTAGATATTTTGAAGCAACTTTACATTAACATACCTTTCACAGATGCTTTGATGCAAATGCCTTCATATGCTAAATTTCTCAAAGAAACTTTTTCAAGTAAAAGAAAATTGGAAGAAGTTTCAGTGGTTAAGCTTACTGAAAAATGTAGTGCTATACTTCAAAATAAGCTCCCACAAAAACTTGGTGATCCAGGAAGTTTTACAATTCCTTGTACCGTGGGAGGTACTCACTTTGAAAAAGCGTTATGTGATTCAGGTGCCTCAATAAATCTAATGCCCTTTTCAATTTTCAGGAAATTAGAACTTGGTGATATGAAAGATACCGGTGTGTCTCTTCAATTAGCTGATCAAATTACTAAGAGACCGAAAGGAATTATTGAAAATATCCTTGTGAGAGTTGACAAATTTGTATTCCAATAGATTTTATAGTGCTTGAAATGGAAGAAAATACTGAGGTACCATTAATTTTAGGTAGACCATTTCTAGCAACAGGAAGAGCAATTATTGATGTTCACCAAGGACAATTAATATTGCGAGTTGATGAGGAAAAAGTAATTTTTGACATGCAGAAAATGATGAAATTTCATGGAGATGAGTCATCATCAGCTTGTTTTCAAATTGACTTACTAGATGACCTTGTAGATGAATACAAAGATACTCAGTTAATTACTGATTCATTGGAGAGATGTTTTGCTAGGTCAGATACCATAAGTGATGATAACCCCATAATTAGAGAAGAAGTTGAAATAGTAGAAAAAGAGTCAAAAAATGAGAAAGTCTCACAAGAAGGAGTTCAATTAAAACTTGAACTCAAAGATCTACCTTCTCATTTAAAATATGCGTTTATTGAACCTGAATTATTTCCAGTAATCATTTCATCTTCTTTGACTATAGAACAGGAAAGCAAACTGATTAGAGTCCTGAGAAAACACAAACGAGCCTTAGGGTGGACTATAGCTGACATCAAAGGAATTAGTCCATCTATTTGTATGCACAGGATTCTTATGGAGAATGATTATAAGCCAATAGTCCAACCCCAAAGGAGACTAAACCCAACGATGCAAGAAGTTGTCAAGAAAGAAGTGGTAAAACTTCTAGCAGCAGGTATCATTTATCCAATATCTGATAGTCCTACCTAATAGAACAGTCACAGGATGGAGAGTTTGTATTGATTACAGACGACTTAATGATGACACAAGGAAAGATCATTTTCCTTTGCCCTTTATTGATCAAATGCTTGAAAGAGTTGCAGGCCATAATTTTTACTATTTTTTTGATGGATATTCTGGGTATATTTAGATACCAATTGCTCCAGAAGATCAAGAGAAAACCACAGTCACATGCCCCCAAGGTACTTATGCTTATCGAAGAATGCCATTTGGACTATGCAATGCTCCTCCTACATTTCAGCGTTGCATGTCGGCAATTTTCTCAGATATGACTGAAAAGTTTCTTGAAATATTTATGGATGATTTCACACTTTTTGGTAAGACATTTGAAGATTGTCTCTATCATTTAACTTTGGTGCTTAAAAGATGTGAAGAGACAAATTTAGTTCTTAATTGGGAAAAATGTCATTTCATGATAATAGAGGGATTGTTTTAGGACATAAAATTTTTGCTAAAGGGATAGAAGTTGATAAGGCTAAAATTGATCTTACAGCAGGATTACCCCCTCCTACCACTGTTAAAGGCATTAGAAGTTTCTTAGGGCATGCAGGTTTTTATAGAAGGTTTATAAAAGATTTTTCAAAAATCTCAAAACCTTTGACTAACCTACTGATGAAAGATGTGAAGTTTGAATTTTCAGATAATTGCAGGAAAGCATTTGAGATTCTCAAAAAACAATTGACTAATGCTCCAATTGTTGTTTCTCCTGACTGGAGCGAACCCTTTGAAATAATGTGTGATGCAAGTGATTTAGCAGTAGGAGCAATATTGGGACAAAAGAGAGACAAGATTTTCAGGCCTATTTACTACGCCAGTAGAACACTCAATGAAGCTCAAAAGAATTATGCCACAACTGAGAAGGAGCTACTTGCAGTAGTATTTACGTTTGACAAATTTCGTTCCTATTTGATAGGAACAAAGGTTACAATTTATACTGATCATGCAGCTTTAAAGTACCTCTTAGCAAAGAAAGATGCTAGACCCAGATTGCTAAGATGGATACTCCTTTTGCAAGAATTCGATCTTAAAATAAAAGATCGAAAAGGTTCTGAGAATCAGGTAGCTGATCATTTGTCTCGTTTGGAAAATCCTCCTACTGAGATAGAATATATCAAAGAAGAATTTCCCGATGAACATATATTTTCAGTCACAACCGTTATAAATCGACCACCTTGGTTTGCTGATATTGCCAACTACTTGGCTGGAGGATGGATTCCCAAAGATTTTTCTTATGAACAAAAGAAAAAACAAAAAAAAGAAGCAAGACATTATTACTGGGAAGATCCTTACTTGTTTAAATTTTGTGCAGATGACATAATCAGGAGATGTGTACCGGAGACAAAAATGAACAATATCCTAAGTCACTGCCATGATGGGGCCGCAGGAGGACACTATGGAGGAAGAAAGACAGCAGCTAAAGTACTTGAAGTTGGGTTTTTCTAGCCTACTCTATTCAGAGATGTAAGGAATTATATCGCCACTTGCGATAAATGCCAGAGAATCGGTAACATTTCAAAAAGGGGCGAAATGCCTCTTAACTCTATTTTTGTGTGTGAAATCTTTGATGTATGGGGAATTGATTTTATGGGTCCTTTTCCTCCTTCAAATGGCTATCAATATATTCTGGTAGTTGTTGACTATGTTTAAAAATGGGTAGAAGCAATTACTACAAAAAAAATGATGCTCATATTGTTAGTGTGTTTATCAAGAAAAATATTTTTTCTAGATTTGGAACTCCAAGAGTTATAATAATTAATCAAGGAACTCATTTCATAAATAGACAATTTGCTAGTTTGTTACTAAAATATGGAGTAACTCATAAAACAGGAACTCCATATCATGCTCAGACAAGCGGGCAAGTAGAAGTTTCCAATAGAGAATGAAAGAATTTTAGAAAAAACTGTTGGTTCTTCTCGAAAAGATTGGTCTTTAAAATTGGATGATTCTTTATGGGCATACAGAACCGCTTTCAAAACTCTCATAGGCACATCTCCTTATAAACTAGTTTTTTGAAAAAGTTTGTCATTTACCTGTGGAATTAGAACATAAAGCATATTGGGCTATAAAATTATTGAATCTAAACTTGCCAGATGCAGGTAAAAATCGTCTATTGCAACTTGATGAGTTGGAAGAGTTCCGACTTACAGCATACGAAAATGCAAAATTGTACAAGGAAAAGACAAAAAAAAATGGCATGACAAGCTCATCCGCCATAAAGATTTGAAAGTTGGAAATCATGTTCTGTTGTACAATAGCCGATTGAGATTATTTCCAGGAAAGTTTACGTCACGTTGGACAGGACCATACACAATAACAGAGATTACCCCATATGGTGCCATTGAAATACAACATATAAATGGGGGAGACAAATTCAAAGTAAACGGTCATCGTTTGAAGCCTTATATCAACAGATTCTTCGATAAACAGGCTTCAACAATCCTTTTTGCCTAATTTTTAAAATAAGTCGAGCTGGCGACGTTAAACTCAGAACTATTTTCTTCCCCTCTCTTTAATCTTTTAAGTAATTATTAATAGTAACATATAATATTTCCTTTTTAGTAAATACATATAATAAAATTAGTTTTTTTTTCTTACATATAAAAAAAAAGTAAGAAAAATTAATAATAATAATTGCATGTTTGTATTATATTATATATATGTGTGTTTAGTAGTATTTATTAATATATTTTGTCATGATAAAGAAGCACTCCCATGATTTCGATAATGAAAGTTTTCTCCTATCATGAAAAAGAACATTT
>ML287466.1:0-42241 GCA_005239495.1 Nicotiana undulata
CCTAGCTGTGGTTCAGCTTGTATCTACGGCCTTACCTCATATCGCTGCTACATTACGCATTTTGTTTGTTATAAATTGTAAATAACTGGAATAAACGAGTTCCGGGGTAGTAAATCCTGGGGATTTATATGTTGGCTTGTCTAACCTCGCCGTTAGGTGCCATCACGACCTGAACCAGGTTTTGGGTCATGACTGCCGCCCACTGCTCGCCGGCCACCACCATTGTCGCCCCTCTCTCTCTCTCTCTCTCCTTCTCCACCTAAAAAAACGAAGGTTAGAATTATAACCTTGAATCTTTGTTATTTCTAGTGTGTGTGTGTTACAATATTTGATGTATTGTAGTTTATTGTTTCAATTAGTGTTTTAATTCTTTGAACATTGTATTTTATTGAGGATTAGGGTTTATGTCTTGTTTTAACGAGTTTTGTTAATTAATTTTACTAACTAATTAGTTTAATTAGTGTTGAATTTAGTTTAGTTAGATTTGAATTATACTTTGTATTGTCTTGATAGTTTAGTTAGAATTTAGGGTTTAAGATATGGATTGAAATTTTAGGATATGAATTGAGCATTTAGTATATAAATTGAACCTTTAGGATATGAATTGGCCTTTTAGTTTATGTACTGTAATTTTAGTTTATAAATTGGAATATTTGGATATGAATTGAGCCTATAGGATATGAATTGAACCTTTGTGGATATGAATTGAAATTTTAGGATATGAATTGAGTCTTTAGGATATGAATTGAACCTTTAGGATATGAATTGAACTTTTGTGGATAGGAATTGAAATTTTAGGATGAATTGGACCTTAAGGATATGAATTGGACTTTTAGTTTGTGTATTGGAATTTTCGTTTATAAATTGAAATTTTAGGATATGAATTGAACTTTTGTGGATATGACTTGAAATTTTAGGATATGAATTGAACTCTTAGGATATTAATTGAGCCTTTAGGATATGATGTAACGACCCGACCGATCGTTTTGAGATCCAGCGCGTCGTTTAGCAGTTGGGAGTCACGAACAACTTCATTTCAGGTATATTGACTTGTGCATATGGTCGGAATTGAAATTCAGGAAGATTGGAGTTGAATTTAAAGGAAAATTCTCATTTCAGAAGTCTTAAGTTTAAGAAATCGAGTAAGGCTGGGATTTTCAGTAAACAACCTCGGAATCAGGATCCGAAGGTTTCAGCAGGTTCGTATGATGATTTCGGACTTGGGTGTATGTCCGGATTGGGATTTGGATAACCCGAGAGCGTTTCAGTGTATATTGTGGAAGTCAACATTTTTTTGAAGAAATTTCCTAAGTTTGGATTGAAGTACATTACAATGATACTGATGTCCGTTTGGGATTCCGAGTCTAGGAATAGCTCCGTATGGTGATTCTGGAGTTGGGAGCGCGATCGGAAGTGAATTCGGATATCCGGAAGTCAATTTAAGGTAGTTTGGCTAAAGATAGAAAACTGAAGGTTTTTGAAGAATTCGACCGGAAATGGAAATTTTGATATCGGGGTCGGAATGTGATTCCGGAAGTTGGAGCAAGTCTGTAATGTCGAATATGACTTGCCTGCAAAATTTGAGGTAAATCGGACGTGGTTTTGATAGTTTCGCCATCGGATGTGAAAGTTAGAAATTTAAACGTTCATAAAGTTGGATTTTAGTGCGATTCGTGATTTCGGCATTGTTTGATGTGATTTGAAGACTCGAACAAGTTCGTGGGATGTTATGGGACTGAGTCGTGTGTTTGGACAGGGTCCCGAGGGCCTCGGGTGTGTTTCGGGGTGGTTTCGGGGCATTTCGGGTTGAATTGCTCTTGCTGGTTTTCTGGTGCTGGTGGTGTTCTATGCGATCTCCGCCTTTGCTTTGCGATCGCAAAGAAGGAATTGAGGGGGAAAGTGTTTTGCCTATGCGATCGCGGATGTTGGTGTGCGATCGCGGAGAAGGGCTGGGCAGGCTAGTGTGATCGCAAGGAGGAAGGTGCGATCGCGGAGAAGGAATTTTTGTGGGAGCTGGAAATGGCCTGTGCGATCGCGGGTATGCTTGTGCAATCGAGGAGGAGTGATCTGGGTGGCCTGTGCGATCGCAGACGACTTCATGCGATCGCATAGAGGGGTAGAACTGGGCAGTGTTGATTAAAACGGGATTTTGGCATTTCTCTCTCATTTTTCAAAGCTATGGGCGATTTTTGGAGAGCTTCAAGAGAGGATTTTCGTCATCTATGTTAAGGTAAGTTACTCCTACTCATTTAAAGTTAGATACAATAATATTACATGGATTAGAACATGAAAATTAGGGAAAATTTGAGGAAAATTTGGAAGAAACCTAGAATTTGGAAATTTGGATTTTAGCCATGAATTGAGCATGAATAATTGAGTAAAATGTGTAATTGAATTATAAAGCTTCGGGTAGGGATTTTCTTCAAGAAATTTCGAGGTTCGGGCACATGGGCCCGAGGGCATTTTGGTCATTTCATTGAGCTGGGCTGAGGAACTTTGTAATTTGAATTGGTTATGACCTATTGAGTATATTTTCATTGAATTATCGTTATTTGGATAGTTTGGGAGCGTTGCGCATCCATTTTAGTCTTCGTATAGGCTTGGAAGCCGGTGATGAATCTTCGGAGCGAGGTGAGTCTCCTTTCTAACCTTGTAAGAGGGAATTGTCCCCTTAGGTGTTCTATATGCTACATTTAATTGTTTGCTGGGGCTATGTACGTACCAAGTGACGAGAGTCCGTACATAGCGGCTACTATTGTTATGTCCGGGTAGTTAGGCCCTGTATACTTCTTGTAATGAATTATATGTATGTTATAATATCCTGTTGTGTGGTTTTGTTTCTCTGAGATTTATGGATTTTAAATTAATATGGAAGGAAATTGTTTTCACGGAAAAATATTATGAAATGTATTACCTTACGGGAAGGAATATGAAAGAAATTATTTATGGAAAGTATTATGAAAGGAAAAGAAATGACTTATAAGTTTTGTACCCATGTAAGATATTATTGTTTCCCTGAGCTTTCATTTACTTAAATACTTGGAAAGGATTGTGATGAAATGAACTTTACATTCTGTTTGCGCATGTTGTCGCTTCGTAATTTACATCCCGCGAGCGATATGTAATTTCCTTCACTCTTATGGGAGCGGGCCGTACGTCACGATGGATTTGTAGTGCACTCTTGGTACGGGCCGGTCGATCCCTGGCAGTGCACACGGATTTAATTAAGAATGCACTCTTGGTACGGGCCGGTCGATCCCCAGCAGTGCATGGACGAAGTTACACTATGATATGATATGATTACATTGATAGACGCACTCTTGGTACGGGCCGGTCGATCCCCGGCAGTGCGTAGGCAGGATTATTGTTAAGAATGCACTCTTGGTACGGGCCGGTCGATCCCCGGCAGTGCGTAGGCAGTATTATTGTTAAGCATGCACTCTTGGTACGGGCCGGTCGATCCCCGACAGTGCATATCTATTCCTCACTATGATATGATTATATTGATAGACGCACTCTTGGTACGGGTCGGTCGATCCCCGGCAGTGCGTAGGCAGGATTACTATTAAGCATGCACTCTTGGTATGAGTCGGTCGATCCCCGACAGTGCATAGCTATTCTCTCTCATGACTCCAGCCGGTTGTCCTACTCTTGTGTGCGCATGACTGTTTGGTACCTTTGTTTTCCTGATTTATGATTTGACAGATGTTTCGGGAAAGGAGACAGGTGAGTTGTTACTGCTTTCAATATTTACATGGGAACTCTGTATTCTCTTCACAATTGTGGTGCACTATTTACATGTTTACTGCTTTCCTTATATCATGTTTATTTTTATTTACTGTTGGACCTTAGTGAGTACCGAGTCGACGTCTTGTCACTACTTCTTCGAGATTAGATGGGATACTCACTGGGTACATATATGTATATGTACTCATACTACACTTCTGTGCATTTTGTTGCACAGGTACCTTTATAGTACAGTGATTGATTTGGAAGACTTATACGGGCTGCATTCATCCAGAGGCGTTCCACAGCTGCCGGAGTCTCCCTTCTGTGTACTTACATTTTATACTTATTGCTTTTGTCCAAATTTGTTTTTCGGACAAGCGTTGTATAATTGTATAATTCCTTAGAAATTGCTCATGGACTTGTGTCACCGAGTTCTGGGGATGTCTTGGTATTTCTTTTCTGTATTAATTTGGTTTTCTTGCCATATTTAAATTACGAAATTTATTTATTTAATAATCAAAATGCAAGAAGAGGCTTCGATTCCAAAATATTAAACAGGAAAGTGTTCCAACTGATTAAGGGGTCGTCTTGCCTGACAGTGGTGTCCGGTACTATCATAACCCATAGGTTTTGGGTCGTGACAACATGGTATCAGAGCTCTATGTTCTCATATGTTTCACGAGTCATGAGAAAGTCTAGTAGAGTCTTGTGGATCGGTACAGAGACGTCTGTACTTATCTTTGAGAGGCTACAGGGCTGTTAGGAGTCTTACCTTCTTTATTCCTAATCGTGCGAGTTGATTCCTTTAAGGCTTATGCCTATGCTTTTTCCTACTCAATCTTACGCGTCGCGAAGCTCTTGTTATGAATCGAGGGTTGATGACTTTTAATGATACTATGGATGTGGTGCGGGATGTTTCTCCCAGCGTAGTTGATTGAGGCTATCATCGTTGTTCAGCGGAAGAATGTTTTTGTCATCTCAGCTCAGTAGCTGTATTTCTGAGAACTTTGAGGTCATGCTCATGTGGTTATGAACTTACGATTGGTTATGGTGCGATGTTGATACAAGGGTAGAATGGTTGCCCATGTGTTGGGGTGATGAACGGTTTGAAGGGAGGTCTTCTAGAGTGTGATTTTGAGATTTCAGTATTTTGTTCCGGCGGAGGGCAGTATTAAATTGAGGCAGCAGGAGGGCATCATACGATGAAGGGAGATACGTGAGAAGTGCTAGGCGGTGGTGCCAATTCTAAAATATCAAGTGTAAGGAAAGGAAGTCAGGTAGCACTTAAGGGAATGAGTTGGGCAAAGTGGATGGTGAATCAGAAGATGTGGTAGCACATTTAGTAGATGTCCAGGAGGAGCGGACGGATTGGTAAGGTTGGTAAATGGATACAGGCTTAGGATGGGGGTCTTGATATTGTAGAAAGTGAGAATCATAGCGTAATGGTAGGTGTCGGTTGGCTAGTTTCCTCGGGTGGGTTGTCTTCTGTGAGCAGGTTAGCGGTTGTAGGGATGGTAAGTTCTGTGCGGAGTCCTAGTGTCTAATCGGTAGGATGAAGAATGTATGAGTAGTGCTAGAGGATTCGAGTATTTGGGGGATGCTAACGGGAAAATTCAGAGGAATTGGACAGATTGGTTGAGCAAGGTCGTGTCGACAAAGAAGAAAAGATCTCAGCAGTGTCTGGAGTGGTGCAGGGAGTAGCTTCGGGCTAAGTGGGGGAGTCCCACCACCTGGAGTTGGGTCGTAGGATTGTGCTCTCATGGGATTGCGGATTTGTCGGCGTATCGGCAAGATGTTACAGCTAAGGGAAAAGAGTACAGTGGTAATTGAGTATGGCATTCGATAAATGTGTACAAAGTTGGTCCTATTAGACCAGGGTTAGACTATGAAAGATTTAGAATTTGTGCTCAAGGCATATGCAAGTTGTAAAGGAAGTGACTCAGTCACGTGCTTCATTGAGAGCATATTCATGTGCTAGAAGAGCCTTGGGGTTGACTGTATTCTGGGCCAGTCAGAGTGGGTGACTCTCAGTAGTGGTCCTAATGAATTCGAAAGTTAGAGAATGCGGTGTTTGAGGGTTTCAGACAACAATATAATTAAGAATCGAGCTTTTGAAGTATAATCTCTAAGAGGAAGGAAGATGGTTGGATTGTTCTATGTTATTTCAGCACGCTGGATTGTATCGGATGAGTGAGAGAAATAGACTCCAGCTTGCAGAAAGATTATCAGGAGGTTGTGAGACGGGTTACGGGATTTAGGCAGCATGGTCTCGTGAATCAAGGTCACTCGGGATGAGTGAGGGTTGAGCTGCTATGAGTTGAAGGAAGTTACTATTATTTTCGAGGCAATTAAAGATGATTAAAAGAAGAACGACTGGTTAGCCATGGGTGAAATGACACAAGTACGGCAGTGATCAGTTCCTTCGACATGTTTGAGTATGTGTATGGTCTGTGCAGGTATGTGTGGGGCTCGTCGGCCGTCGTAATAGATTTCAGTTGGAAGCATTCAAGTGCTATGGATTGTCAGGTGTAGGCGGGTCCCGGAAGGGTTATGGTGGTTCATACCACTACTTAAGGATTTGCATGTATTGTGATTGTAAGAGCACACTTGTGTGTTGTTATGGTTCTCATGAATTGAAGCAAGTACAAGGTTTCTATATGTGATGAAGTGTTCACCCTGTTAGTGGCTCAGGAGTTATGATGGAACTTCCTATGCTCTTCCATATTGACATGTTATGTGCAATAAGCGGTATGTAACTGGAAGTAAGAATCGAGACTGTGGTTCGGTGTTAACAAGGATGTCATGAGCTCAGGGGAGCAAGAACAAGGGATTTGAATGTCTAGAATAAGCTGATGTTGTCTTCAGTGTCACCTGAGATCGGTGTTTGGTGAAAGAGACTTGGTATCCTGATTACGGGTCCTTGAATTGTTTTACAGCCTTAGGATGGTCGGTGGTATGGATGTGCATACTTGTTGCCTTGTGTGGAAAGTCGTGGGAGTGTGACCACGGGAAGATTGTGTAAGCGTGACTTGTAGTCACCTGATTGATTGCAGATTTAGACTAAGTATAAGGAANTTGTCTTCAGTGTCACCTGAGATCGGTGTTTGGTGAAAGAGACTTGGTATCCTGATTACTGGTCCTTGAATTGTTTTACAACCTTAGGATGGTCGGTGGTATGGATGTGCATACTTTTTGTCTTGTGTGGAAAGTCGTGGGAGTGTGACCACGGGAAGACTGTGCAAGCGTGACCTGTAGTCACCTGATTGATTGTTGATTTAGACTAAGTATAAGGAAGTATAATATTTCTTATTTGAGAATGTATGCATGGAAGGCGTTCGACTTAGTTGGTTGTGGACTGTGGGGTGTTTACCTCGGCTATGATGGTTGTCCTCGTGTGTATAAGAAAAAGAAAGCGGGTTATTTGGACCCCGGTAAGGCTATCAGCCTAGTTCAGTGTGAGCATAATCGGCTCGAAGTGAATGAATGGATTTAAACAAGATTATGGGCTTCATGCGAGCCAGATGTGTTCATCTCTGTATACCGCTCCTCAAGGAGGGGTATTGAGATATCAGGTGTTGTCCCGTCTTCGTCAAATTCATGTGATATTATGATTGTGTCGTGCGTGTGTGAAACAACTTGATAAATTCTTATGTGTTGAGATTCCACGTATCGATGAGGTTTAGTGAGCAGAATGGCTCTTGAGATTCACATTATATATCGTACCTCAGTTGTGCTTGAGTTTGTGGCATATGGCTCTATCAGTCTCCCCAGAATGGTATTAGGCACTCAGCGTGCTTGGGACCGATGCTAGTAAATTGTAATAGTGAGCGATTCAGCTCTTTGTATATATTTGTTTATGTAAATTCTATGATGGGATCGGGTGGCACGCCGCCACAGGTATGTCATTAGGATCGGGTTGCGCGCCGCAACAGTGTGATGTTGAGCAAGACTCCTATAATGATTATTCTTGTGTTTTACCTCCTATTTCTCTGAGGAAAGTCCATATTTATAGCGTGAGTCGGGTAGTCCCTTCCTGATGTCGTTTCCTTATGTGTCGTGTTCGAATTGTGGCCTATTGGCGCATTGTGGCATCGTGTGAGACTGTTGGTTATGCCTGGGTGATTGGTTTTCTGAGCAGTTCATACTAGGTAAGACGAGATTTATAAATTTGGGATCAGTGTGATAGGATTATGCGAGTATATTGCAAGGGAGTTGCCCTTATTGGTTTGCAATGAGATGATGATCCAAGTTTAGAGGAAAGATTTCAACGTGTTTTTAACTCTGCAGATGGTTATGAATTTCTACACGTCTCTTCCGATGTGGTGTTATCGTCAGCGTTATAGCAAAATATATGAACGTATCTTATAAGGTGCCTTGAGAGCATCAAATTCGCAGAATTCTGGCTATTAAGGTTCAGGGAGCGTTATTGTGGTCAGATGATGGACCATGCAGTGTATGGTGCGGATTCAGCAAAGGCACGCAGTTGTGTTCTGGTGCCTCGCGTGGTAGTTGATACAGTGTTCAAATATTAGAATCAGGCATGGCAGAGAATTTCGGGTGTTGGAACCGAGTTTGGAACGTATTGTATGAATAAGAGGAGGATGTCTTCAGATTTGATCAAGCTTATGTGCTCAACTGGGTTGTGGTAGCACGGGCAGGTGCATGAGGTGTTAAACAGTGATTCCAGGTAATTCTGGGGCAGTTCCTGACACGTTCGAGGAAGAACGTCTGTTTAAGTGGGGGAGAATGTAACAACCTGACCGGTCATTTTGAGATCCAGCGCGTCGTTCAGCAGTTGGGAGTCACGAACAACTTCATTTCAGGTATATTGACTTGTGCATATGGTCGGAATTGAAATTCAGGAAGATCAGAGTTGAATTTAAAGGAAAATTCTCATTTCAGAAGTCTTAAGTTGAAGAAATCGAGTAAGGCTGGGATTTTCAGTAAACAACCTCTGAATAAGGATCCGAAGGTTCCAACAGGTTCATATGATGATTTCGGACTTGAGCGTATGTCCGGATCGGGATTTGGATAACCCGAGAGCGTTTCAGTGTATATTGTGGAAGTTAGTATTTTTTTGAAGAAATTTCCTAAGTTTGGCTTGAAGTACATTTCAATGATACTGATGTCCGTTTAGAATTCCGAGGCTGGGAATAGCTCCGTATGGTGATTCTGGAGTTGGGAGCGCGATCAGAAGTGAATTTGGATATCCGTAAGTCAATTTAAGGTCATTTGGCTAAAGATAGAAAACTGAAGGTTTTTGAAGAACTCGACCAGAAATGAAAATTTTGATATCGGGGTCGGAATGTGATTCTGGAAGTTGGAGCAGGTCCGTAATGTCGAATATGACTTGCCTGCAAAATTTGACGTAAATCGGACGTGATTTGATAGGTTTCGGCATCGGATGTGAAAGTTAGAAGTTTCAAAGTTCATAAAGTTGAATTTTAGTGCGATTCATGATTTCGGCGTTGTTTGATGTGATTTGAAGCCTTGAACAAGTTCGTGGGATGTTATGGGACTGAGTCGTGTGTTTGTACGGGGTCCCGAGGGCCTCGGGTGTGTTTCGGGGTGGTTTCGGGGCATTTCGGGTTGAATTGATGTTGTTGGTTTTCTGGTGCTGGTGGTGTTCTATGCGATCGCCGCCTTTGCTTTGCGATCGCAAAGAAGGAATTGAGGGGCAAGGTTTTTGGCGTATGCGATTGCGGATGTTGGTGTGCGATCGCGGAGAAGGGCTGGGCAGGCTAGTGCGATCGCAAGGAGGAAGGTGCGATCGTGGATGTTGGTGTGCGATCGCGGAGAAGGGCTGGGCAGGCTAGTGCGATCGCAAGGAGGAAGGTGCGATCGTGGATGTTGGTGTGCGATCGCGGAGAAGGGCTGAGCAGGCTAGTGCGATCGCAAGGAGGAAGGTGCGATCGCGGAGAAGGAATTTTGGTGGGAGCTGCTAATGGCCTGTGCGATCGCGGGTATGCTTGTGCGATCGCGGAGGAGTGATCTGGGTGGCCTGTGCGATCGCAGACGACTTCATGCGATCGCATAGAAGGGCAGAACTGGGCAGTGTTGATTAAAACGGGATTTTGGCATTTCTCTCTCATTTTTCAAAGCCATGGGCGATTTTTGGAGAGCTTCAAGAGAGGATTTTCGTCATCTATGTTAAGGTAAGTTACTCCTACTCATTTCAAGTTAGATACAAGATTATTACATGGATTAGAACATGAAAATTAGGGAAAATTTAAGGAAAATTTGGAAGAAACCTAGAATTTGGAAATTTGGATTTTAGCCACGAATTGAGCATGAATAATTGAGTAAAATGTGTAATTGAATTAGTAAAGCTTCGGGTAGGGATTTTCTTCAAGAAATTTCGAGGTCCGGGCACGTGGGCCCGAGGGCATTTTGGTCATTTCATTGAGCCGGGCTGAGGAACTTTGTAATTTGAATTGGTTATGATCTATTGAGTATATTTTCATTGAATTATCGTTATTTGGATAGTTTGGGAGCGTTGCGCATCCATTTTAGTCGTCGTAGAGGCTTGGAAGCCGGTATTGAATCTTCGGAGCGAGGTGAGTCTCCTTTCTAACCTTGTAAGAGGGAATTGTCCCCTTAGGTGTTCTATATGCTACATTTAATTGTTTGTTGGGGCTACGTACGTACCAAGTGACGAGAGTCCGTACATAGCGGCTACTATTGTTATGTCCTTGTAGTTAGGCCATGTATACTTCTTGTAATGAATTATATGTATGTTATAATATCCTGTTGTGTGGTTTTGTTTATCTGAGATTTATGGATTTTAAATTAATATGGAAGAAAATTGTTTTCACGGAAAAATATTATGAAATGTATTACCTTACGGGAAGGAATATGAAAGAAATTATTTATGGAAAGTATTATGAAAGGAAAAGAAATAACTTATAAGTTTTGTACTCATGTAAGATATTATTATTTTCCCGAGCTTTCATTTACTTAAATAATTGGAAATGATTGTGGTGAAATGAACTTTACATTTTGTGTGCGCATGTTGTCGCTTCGTAATATACATCCCGCGAGCGATATGTAATTTCCTTCACTCTTATGGGAGCGGGCCGTACACCATGACGGATTTGTAGTGCGCTCTTGGTACGGGCTGGTCGATCCCCGGCAGTGCACATGGATTTAATTAAGAATGCACTCTTGGTACGGGCCGGTCGATCCCCGGCAGTGCATGGACGAAGTTACACTATGATATGATATGATTACATTGATAGACACACTCTTGGTACGGGCCGGTCGATCACTGGCAGTGCGTAGGCAGGATTATTGTTAAGCATGTACTCTTGGTACGGTCTGATCGATCCCCGGCAGTGCATAGCTATTCTCCCTCATGACTCCAGCCGGTTGTCCTACTCATGTGTGCGCATGACTGTTTGGTACCTTTGTTTTCTTGATGTATGATTTGACAGATGTTTAGGGAAAGGAGACAGGTGAGTTGTTACTACTTTCAATATTTACTTGGGAACTCTGTATTCTCTTCACAATTGTGGTGCACTATTTACATTTTTACTGCTTTCCTTATATCCCGTTTATTTCTATTTACTGTTGGACCTTAGTGAGTACCGAGTCGACCTCTCGACACTACTTCTTCGAGATTAGACGGGATACTCACTGGGTACATATATGTATATGTACTCATACTACACTTTTGTGCATTTTGTTGCACATGTATCTTTATAGTAAAATGATTGATTTGGAAGACTTATACGGGTTGCATTCATCCAGAGGCGTTCCACAGCTGCCGGAGTCTCCCTTCTGTGTACTTACATTTTATACTTATTGCTTTTGTCCAAATTTGTTTTTCGGACAAGCGTTGTATAATTGTATAAATCCTTAGAAATTGCTTATGGACTTGTGTCACCAGGTTCTGGGGATGTCTTGGTATTTCTTTTCTGTATTAAGTTGGTTTTCTTGCCATATTTAAATTACGGAATTTATTGATTTAATAATGAAAATGCAAGAAGAGGCTTCGATTCCAAAATGTTAAACAGGAAAGTATTCCAACTGATTAAGGGGTCGGCTTGCTTGATAGTGGTGTACGGCGCCATCACAACCCATATGTTTTGGGTCGTGACATATGAATTGAACCTTTAGGATATGAATTGGACTTTTGTAGATATGAATTGAAATTTTAGGATATGAATTGAAATGGCAACGACCCGACCGGTCGTTCTGCGTATTAGGACCCCGTTCCCCTACCTCGAGACTTCCCATAGCTGCTTCTTGTGATTTATGACTTGTGGGGACGGGTGTTTCAGATTTTGGAAGTGTTTAGAGTGCTTTAGGAACACTTGGTTCCTTAAGGTTGGCCTTTTGGCCAAGTTTGACTTTGGTCAACATTTTTAAGAAAACGACCTCGGAATTGAGTTCTGATAACTCCAATAGCTTCGTATGATGATTTCAGACTTGGGCGCATGTTCGGAACGGGTTTTCGATGACACGGGAGCGTTTCGGCACCCAATATAGAAATAAGAATTTCCATAAGCTTGAAATTTGGTTTGGAACGTGATTTTATGTTATTGAGGCCCGAACAGAATTTCGGGACCAGTAATAGTTTCGTTATGTCATTTATGACTTGCCTGAGAAATTTAGTGTCATGAAAGATAAAGGGTACACGAATTAAAGAAAACGAGTTTGTTTGAAAGTGGCCAATTTGGGATAAAATATGGGTCGAGCGATAATATCCGATAACTATGAACTAGTACCTTGCAAGGTACCATATGGCCACGGTAGTATAATATAATATATAATGTCTATATAAATTATATTAAGATAAATAGAATTTTAAGTAATTTGTGGTAATTTTTAAATTATGCGAGTAATTAATTAATTACCGGATAACGGGACATTACCCAGTTAACTAATAAGTGGATAAAATTTAATAAATACACCATCCAAAACGTGGCACAAAGCCACGATGACTAAGAATGACTCTTAGTCATTTAGTCCATGTGGCCACCTTAGGTTAAAGTAATATGTAACCAAGATAAGACTTTATTATGTGTCTTATCTCATTTAGGATCAGAACCCATGAATCATTGTTGGCATATAATTCTTAGTTAAAAACAAACATTAGAAACAGAAGCTAATACATTCATAACTCATTTGATATATCATCTTCCTTCAAGAAGAGCGTTAGCAACAATCAGAAACCTTAGGACCTCTCACAATTCAAAAATCATTATTATTTTACAATTCAGAGAACGTTAGCTACTTCAAAGCTTTCAACAATTAAAAATGTTAGAAACCGTGACGATTTGAGCTCCTACAAGAATATTATACGGATTTTTCCTACTCCAGTTACGAGTCCTCAGATATAGAGTCGGAGTTGCGGGCGTGTTCTTGGTACAAGAGGTAGATTCGACACGAGGTGAGTCTCCTTTCCAACCTTGTTAGGGGAATTGTCCCCATATGTACTCTATTTACTGTATATACATGTTGCGGGGGCTACGTACGTACCAAGTGACGAGAGTCCGTATATGGCGACTAGTCTGCTATGTCGGGTAACTTTAGGATTCACAAACATGACTCAATGTGCCCTATTTGTACTTTTGGATGTGTTGTGAATTGCATATTATTCCTGAGATGATATGGAAGTGCGAAACATTATGATTTAACCCCAGTTGATTTATCATTGGCATTGGCACAGTCCAATTGAGTTCATTGTTGAGTTGGTACACATACGTACTTACATATATATATGCACTTGTTATCGAGTCAGCACACGAGTCGCAGGTATGATTCGCGATCGTGGGTTAGCTTATGACCTCAGTCCTTATGACCACCCTTATGACTCCGGCTGGTTGTCTTGTCCTGGTATGTGTATGATCACTTGAGTTCAGAGTCACTTGTCACGAGATTGTCAGGTATTGGTTATGAGTGGATTTTGGTACTTTGCTGTTCATTTTTATGATATTTACCTGGGTTACATTACTTGCTATGTACTTGTTGTTCACTGATTCACATGCATATTTCTTTTGCCATATCTCGTTATATATTATATTGCTGGACCTTAGCGAGTATCTAGTCGACCTCTCGTCACTACTCCTTCGAGTTTAGACAGGATACTCATTGGGTACATATTTATTATGTACTCATGCTTCACTTCTTCTTCTGTACTTGACTATATAGGTCCTGAGGCTGGTACATCGGACTATCAGGCGGTGCTAGATACTGACTTGTGTTGATTAGACTTCACGGTGAGCTGCTCTTCCTGGCGATCCCTGGCAGCACCCTGAAGTTTCCTTTTGTCATTTTCCCGTCTATTTCATTCAGACTGTGGACTTGTATATATATTATCCTTGTATAGTCAGATAGTTGCCCGTGACACTAGTTCGTGGCACACACGTAGCGTATATTTTGAGTTGTGGGCGGTATATTTATACATATGCTTACCTTTTGGCCATGTTTCGTTATGATTTTATTTCGTATCACAGGTTATCACCATGCTAATAATTGTTTAAAATTGGTAAACTTTGGAAATATTGATCAAATAGGAAGGGTAACACTTAGTATCATCCATGTTGGCTTGCCTAACCTCGTCCTTGGGCGCCATCACGACCTGAATTAGGATTTGGGTCGTGACAGAAATTTTTGTGTATGAATTGAAATTTTAGGATATAAATTGAACCTTTAGGATATGAATTGATCCTTTAGGATATGAATTGGACTTTTAGTTTATGTTTTGTAATTTTAGTTTATAAATTGGAATTTTTGGATATGAATTGAGCCTTTAGGATATGAATTGAACCTTCAGGATATGAATTGAACTTTTGTGGATATGAATTGAAATTTTAGGATATGAATTGAACCTTTAGGATATTAATTAAAAAATTTGTGTATGAATTGAAATTTTAAGATATGAATTGAGCCTTTAGGATATGAATTGAACCTTTAGGATATGAATTGAACTTTTGTGTATATGAATTGAAATGTTAGGATATGAATTAAAATTTTTGTGTATGAATTGAAATTTTAGGATATGAATTGAGCCTTTAGGATATGAATTGAACCTATATGATATGAGTTGAACTTTTGTGGATATGAATTGAAATTTTTGTATATGAATTGAAATTTTAGGATATGAATTGAGCCTTTAGGATATGAATTGAACCTTTAGGAAATGAATTGGACTTTTAGTTTATGTATTGGAATTTTAGTTTATAAATTGAAATTTTAGGATATGAATTTAACTTTTGTAGATATGAATTGAAATTTTAGGATATGAATTGAACTTTTATTTGTATAGATGAAACATTGTACTTGGATGTACAATAGGAATTATCCTAATCGGCGGGGATTGCAGGAGGATTTTGTAGAAGGGGTTGATGACTTTATTAGACATGCAATGGAACTTCCACCAAGAATAACTTGGATACAGTACCTGGCAGAGTGGGTCTTCAATTGCTGTTCTCATTAGCGACAATGGTGATGAGAAGGCAATGGCATGTGTTTCAAACAGTGATGGTGTAGGTAGGAATTTAACATTTCCTAAGTAGATAAAGAAGAGGTTATAGAATTCTCTACTTCATTTTTCAAGAAGAAAAGAAGTTTAATTGAGAGTGACAAGGTTGATGGTAATGAAAAGTTATATGTTTCTCATGGCAGTTCCCATAAAACGGGGATCATAAGACTCTGTGATGACAAAGACGAAAGGAAGTTTTATTCTCAACTTTCTTCCAAGTATGATCCGTACAAGCTTAATGGGATTGGTGACATTTCTTCGGATTCAGACAATGATTTGAGTGACAAAATTATGGAAATGCTAATAAAAAGAATTAAAGGTAAAACGTTTTTCTTGGAAGAGAAGGATGTTGAAATCTCCAAACTTCTCTTCCTTAGAGAAGCGTTTTACCTTTAATTCTTTTGATTAGCTTTTCCATACTTGAAAAGCGACCAAATTTTTTTCTGTTTAAAAAAAAATCTGCGCAATAGCGACCAAGGTTGGTCGCTTATGTATAAAAAAAATTAAATTGTCGAAATTAGCGACCAACTTTGGTCGCTATTTTCCAGATTTTAAAATATTATAATTGGTTTACAGTCCAAAGTTGGTCGCTATATTTTGTATAATAATAAATAAATAAAATACATAATTTAAATATAGAGACCAACTTTGGTCGCTGAATTTATATTATTAAAATATTAAAGCGACCAAAGTTGGTCTCTATATTTGATCCCCGAAAAATTTGGTCCTTTTACCTTAGAGACCAAAGATGGTCGCTAATTAGCGACCAACTTTGGTCCCTAAGGTAAAGGGACCAGCAAAATAGCGACCAAACCTATTTGAACGCTTTTTGGTCGCTTTTTCACTGTTTAGCAACCAATTTTGGTCGCTTTTTGTGGTCGTTTTTTCCCAGATTTTTAGTAATGGCAAAATCTAGTTGCACTTTTTTTCCTTCTTAAATTATAGATTAAGAACACGTGGAGAAATAGTGAAGCCTTTAATTTTAACTAGTCAACTATTAAAAGATAAAATTACAAAACTTAAGCATTTAAGCCTTTTAATAAAGCTTTAGATGTCACTAGTAGAACATAAGTTACAAGGAAAAAGGGATAAGTTAAAAAAAAATTAGTAAGGTGTTTGAATGGGCTTTTAAGTTAGTTAAATCAGTTTTTAAGTTTTTTTTTTAAACTTGTTTTAGGATTTGGCAAAACTATAAAGTGCCTAAAATAAATTAAAAACTGCTCAAAACATGCCAAAAGTAATAAGTTAGGCAATCCTAACTTATTATTTTTGGCTTAAAAGTTATTTTTGCCGAAAAACAAACTTTTTTTTATGCCGATCCAAACGGGCACTAGGTGTTGTTTTTGGAAAAGCAATCACAATATAAAGTTCTCCATAAACTAATAAATATAATGTTTGATTGGATGTATTAGAAAAATACTTATGCATAAGTAGTGCAACATTTTGTTGGCCGCCATAAGAAAATTAAGATCTTGTATAATGGCATCATTTCGTTGGAGGTATAACGTAATACACGTATTAAGTTACGTAGGAATATGTGTATTATTTTATGCGAGAAATTTTTTGAAATAAAATTACGTATATTAATAATACGGAAATAAAACTATTTAAGGACAAAATACACTTAACATAGCAATAGAGCCAAGTTGGCTTAGGACTTAGCTCAACTCGATTCGTTTGTATTTTAGCTCGAGTTGGCATGATTCAATTTTAGTCACAACTCACACCTATGGTCAAGTTGACTCAGTTTTGCTCAAAATTTAACTCCACTAGACTCGATTAAAGCTCGGACAAAGCTCAGCTCAGCCCAACTCAAGCTCGATTGAGTCATTTAATAATTAGTTTAGAACCAATATTCAACAATTAAGAGCAATTATTAATTAAATTGATAATACGTTAATTAAATATGTACACACCAATACATTTGTAATGCTGTTGGGTGCACCTGTCCAACATCGAAGAATGTTATCAATTGTCTTTTTATGCTTGGAAAAAAACAAGCAGTAATTGGTAGAAACAAAATACTGAGCCGAGGTAGAAACAGAAAAAGAAACAAGCAGTACTTATCCAACGGCTTGTACTAAAATTCTTCCAACGGCTTATATACTTCGAATTTGAAATCAAGAACTCTCTCTCTACAATCTGAGCATATCAATATTTGCAATGATTTGTGAAGAGAAATCATTACCACCAATTGGCACATTGGTTGCTGTGTAGTAGTCTTGACTAACAACTATACTACTGTGGCATTAGTACAAAAAGTGGACATAGGCGTAGTAGCTAAATTACAAGCAGAATTACTATTACTAGAACAAAGTTCAACTAGGGGTACAAAAGGTGGTAGGTTGTTATGGGATAGAGGTCTAGTCGTTTCCTTGGATTGCCTGCTTGGTCTGCCTGAAGGAGGAGCTTTGTCAAAAAGTAGGATATCCCTTCCTGTAGGTAAGTTCCTTCCATGCTTTGCTAGAGTATCAGCAACCATGTTTGCCTCCCTGTAAGTATGGCTGATGGTAGGGTCACCCAGCTGCTGGAGTAGTGACCTGCAATCATGAATTAAGTTAGTATAATGTGGGTTATCCTTTTGTAGTATTTCAATTACCTCCTTGGCATCAATATTGACTTCAAGTGGTTGGTAACCATATTGTCCACAGAGAAGAGCATGACTGTATAGTATTAGCATGTGCAAGATTGCCAGAGTAACCTATCTGCCATGCACCAGTGTTAGATCGTATTACACCTCCAATACCATTGTTTCCCATTTTGTGAGAAGCTGCCCCGTCAGAATTAAGCTTGTAATAATTTGGTGCAGGTGGTTGCCATTTTATGGGGATGGGTATAACAGATTTGCGTGGATTTTGATCCTTTGAGAGGAAATAATAATGATGTTTTGGTAGCTGGGGTGGTCCTTCTTATTATTGAAAATATTGTTGTTTCTGCTTAACTAAGAAGAGGTGAGTTAGAGTTTCAGTAGCTTGGGAGCATAGTTGGCAAAAGTCAGTACGTAGATGTAATCTGGAGACGGTGGAGAAATGAATTTGTTGGTAGTCTATTATGACTACAAAGCCAAAGAAAGTGTTTTAGTTTGTTTCATTTGTCTGTAATTCTTTTTCTTCCAAACTACTATATTGGTTTTCTTTAGCTTTTAACAAAAATTGATTGTTTTGAAGATATTTTATTGTCCTTCGGTCGTTCATCTGTTTTCCATTTATCTGCAGTATATCTACAAATGTTGCAAGCTATTTCTATACTTTGGTGTTCTTATGATTCGAAATGAACTTTAAATTTTCGATTGTGTTGGAATCAATGCAGACTTGCTTGTTTGTTCATAGTGATCTCATCCTTCCCTTTTTTCGCACTACTTGCAGGAAGACAACTCTCACCCCATCAACTTACTTTCCTACCTACCTTTAGAGTGTAGAATGATGGGCACAAGCTTCAGATCTATACAAGGCGGCCGAATCTGCCAATGTCCACCAACAGCTCTATCCATATTGGACAAGCTAATAAGATTTGGCCCCCGCTATTGTATCGGCGAGGACCTGAAATTTTAAAAGTTGAAAGAGGATACATGGCAGCACGTCATAAATAACAGTGGACAGACCTCTGAAAAAACAACAGACACATATCAGTCAACTATTAAAAGCTTTGAGCCAACTATCCGAGATATGTACATCTTTCATGATGGAGGAAGGTTGTCTTCGGATGAATCGGAGGTGAAGAAAAACCTGCGATGTCTAGTAATGGATGGTTGCTTTTTCCTGATAGTAGTCTTCAATCTCCTAGGTGCAACAGAAAATGACCTCCATTACTTGCCGGGTCAATTCATTTGGGGAAGTTGTCTGTCTCAAATTGAGACACGGAGTTTGAAGAATTTTTTTCTAAAGTCGATAATTTTCTCCGGAAATCAACTACCATTTCTTGTGCTTGATGCACTCCTACGACAGACTTTCTTCCGAGAAATTATAACACAAAAAGTGAAATGGTACCCGCCGGAAGATGATATGTTGCTTCGAGTACTTTATGATTTGATTGTTTTGCCGCTTCAACGGAATGCCGACTACTATGGTACGTGGTTATGCAATTTTGAAGCGTGTGATTCATTTAAGGATCCCCCAATGACATACTCCATGAGCTTTACTTGCGGTTGGTTGGAAGGGGACCAACAAGTGATGAATCTGAAGAGGAGTGGGATATACTGATGGACATGGGAGATGACAACGAGGAAGAGAGGGAGAGGTTCCCGTGTGCCAAGGATTTGAGCAATTCAGGGATTCGGTTTGAGGGGTACAAAACATAGGAATAAAAGACATTACTCTACGCCGCTACTTTAGATGGGTAGTTTTGCGCTTGCCAATCTTAGCTCTCAACCAAGGTAACATTCTTATGCTTGCGTCACTGAAGAAATATGAGAAAATCCAGCAATTCCCCGAGCGAGATGTGACTGCATACTTGCAGCTTTTGTGTGACATGGTCCAAACATATAATGATGTTGTTATTCTTGTATCACAAGGGATAATCCGTGTGTGTCCACATAGAGTTCATCAGGTTCCTCAATTATTAAAGGATCTTGCTCGCTTGAATGAGTCTGGAACTCTTTTCACATTGAATAGTAGCAACCTGCAGCTTGTGGGATTTAAAGTTGGACAATTCTTATTGTGTGTGAAGTTTTGGAAAAATGTGTATAATGTGGTGGGTATTCTCACATTAATTTCGACGATCTTTTTCCATTCTCCAGTATATAAAATCATGAAATACTCCATTGGTTGCTCTTTTTTGGTTGGATGTTATGAACTTTAGAAACTAAAAGTGTACAGGCATAGATTGATTAAACTGGAAGAGGCGTAATTTTACTGTTTTTGTATACATGCATAGAAACTAAAATAGGAATGTAGTGATGTTTACGGCATTTGTAAAAACTTGAAGTGTATACATTGGTTAAACTGAGGTTTAACCTTTGATCACTGTTTTTGAAGAAGAGATTTTGAACTTCTTATGCTTAGCTTCTCTGCTATATTTTTTTATTCCTTATGTTGCTGTTGTTCTGATAAATTCCAATAGCTGAATGAAGCAAATTCTATTATGCCTCCTCTGACTTTTATGTCTGATGCCTTCTTTTTCTCTTTAGATAACTAGTGTAAGTTTTTTTTCTTTTTGCTGATCCTCTTATCAATAAGAAGTTGTGCATTCTCCTGACTTCGATCTGAAATTTACTTAGTGAGAACAGGAAAGGCTTCAACCTTTTGCTTCTGAACTGATTCTTGCAAGGAAGAAAGGGAGAAGAAGAGAAAATGGAGAGATACAGGCTGATGAAATCGAGTTTTCAAGACTCTTTCAACCTGATCAAGGCGTGCACTCGAAGTTGGTAGAACAGGATTTGGATTGAAGTTCTAAAATGACAAATAGTAAAGTCAATATTGGGTTGAAAGACCAAAAGGACAAGAAAAGTTGCAAGGGCAAGAACAAATGTACTAATACTGTCGCATAACGCGTAGCACTATGCAACGCATTAGTGCAAATGTGCGTCAGAAGTTTGACAAGTTCAGAGAAAGGGAGTTTTGTGGTCTGACAAGAATATGCACTACTGCGACGCGTAACGCGACGTAGTCCGTGATGCAGTAACACAAATGTCTGTCAGACGCGGAGTTTATTAGAGAGTTTGCTACACTAATGTGACACCTAACGCGTAGCTTAGTGCGACGCATTAGTGCAAATGTGCGTTAGAGGTTTGAAAGTTTAGAGACTGTGACAAGAAAATGCATTACTATGAGGCAATCGACAACGCATGCCGCGACACATTAGTGCAAATGTGCGTCAGAGGTTTGAAAGTTCAGAGACTGGGAGTTTTGTGGTCTGACAAGAAAATGCACTACTGCGAGGCAATCGGCGACGCACTAACACAAAGGTCTGTCAGACACGCCGAGTTCAGAGCGTTTGCAACTGAGTAAACTGCACTAATGCGACGCCTGAAACGTAGCTTTGTGCAGCGCATAAGCGCAAATGTGCGTCAGAACTTTGACAAGTTCAGATACACACCAGTAGGTGCTGATTAACTGAACATAAATGAAAAACAAACAGATGAGATGAAATTTAAACAGCGTCAACAGTACTAGATACCTTATTCATCATATTCCGTTGGCCAACTTGTGGCAGACAGTCTTTTTCTCGACTGTTATCATGATACTTGAGCAGCAGAAATGCATACTCATTACTGAAATCCGACCCTGAATGCCCAAAAAACGACGTACATAGTTTTGCAAACTAAGCCGTTTTCGATAAATCTATCAAATTTGAGGTCAATCGGAGTTTGACAGAATTTCAGAATTCTAAATTCATGACCTATTACTAGAATTCTGTTTTTGGCGTTTTTGAGGGTTTTAATTATTTTGACTGGTTCAAATCACATAATATACTGATGTATGTTAAAATATGATTTCAGAACTCAAAATAATATTTTTATTATTATTTAATGAAAATATGTTCAGACAGAATTGTAAAAAAAACAGTATATTTTTCACTGTTCAAAAAAGGTCATTGTTCATAATTCTGTATATTAATCCAAAATTACAGAACCAATATCATACAAAACAGTCAAGTTTTTTTTAATATAACACTCTCTCTGATTTTGGACAAAACGCAACTAAAACAGATTAATAGTATTAATTCACTGTTTACGCATATGTATATTAACACTTAATTACATAATTAATAGCATTCAAAAAACAGTCACGTTTTTATTAAAAAATAAATTGTTATTCATCAAAAACTTAATTAGAATTAAGATACTATTAAAAACAATCACGTTTTTGACATAGAATAATCATACAAAACATAAACCATTAAACAACACGTTTTAATATTACTCGATTCATGTTGTATTACATTATCTAGTTAGATGTAAGACGGCGTCTGATACCAATTGTTAGAACATGTGCTACGGAAGCAAGCATACAAACCAGGCATCAAATACATGTAAACTAGACAATGTTCTAATCCCAAGATTATAAGCACTAACCTCTTGAAATCGTTGTGCAAATCTTCCACACAACAAGAATCCAGGGCTGCATTCTTCTGCTATATGCCTAGTAAAACCTTGAACGGATTTGCTTTGAGCGGGCAAGAACAATACAACTCTAAAAAGTAAGTTATTGGGTGAAATTAGTCTTCCTTTAATAGACTTATTTTTGGCCCAAATTATGCTACCAAAAACGTGTAGGATTATGCTTTTTCAAGTAGAATCCTACTTCAACTCTACTAGATGACTTTTCTCCCAAGTCACTTTTTACCCAAGTCTTGTCCAGGTTTTTACTAGGTATAGCAGGGACAACAGAAATAATAAGAGGCTACCAATTATAGCATTAATTCGACGTTAGCATGAATTAATTCTTACTACAATTAACTACAATTCATTCCACTAAAAAACTGCAATTGAACTCCTCAGTATGAATTTCAAAAATTCAATAACACTTCTTTTAACTCCCCATGTTAAGATCTCAAATACTAGTTAATTAAATTAAATCACTGAAAATTTAATTTAATCAACTAATCCTTTACAATTCCGCTTAAACTATTTCACGTGACGGATAAAAAATCCACCGGCCGGGTTTTCACATGAAAACTTATAGCTTACATAAAGGGGTATCATCAAACTCAATATCGAGTCATGGATTCTATCAACTAATTATTATTGACAAATGTTATTCGTTATTGTCCAATCTATTAGGCATACTCTAACTCTGAATAGAGTCGTACCTTTTGATAAATCAAAACAATAAACAAATTACATTGATCATAATAATTATATCAAGATTAGGATTATAAGCGTATTTAATGAATTAGAGAAAATATTTTATATATTCAGTGCAAAAACATTTTTTCTCTACTTGGTCCGTTCAATATACACTGCGTATACTAGCACAAGAAGTTGGAGTAAAACCACTCCCATAATCAAGACAAATTATACTATAATCTTGTGCTACAATCATCAAGATATTTTGTCCAAATAATATTTTTGATTGTGAACATATTTTATTAATTATGAGAACCAACAATTTAATCTTCTGTGCATGAGCTAAGAATCCATACACTAAATTGTCTACTACATAACTAAAAGAACACACATATAACAAATCTATTTAAAAATAGTACTTTATTGAATAAATAAATAATTATTCCATAAAAAATAAAATAAAATATTATATCTAAACCGCATGGTTAATAGTATATCCCAACAACTGCCAAAATTGTAGCAGCAAAAATAGGAGGAACAAGCAAATCCATTTTAGACCTCTGAAAAACCTCATTAGGGAAACAAAAAACCTCTAATGGAAGATCCAATGGAATTCTCATAGATCCTCTATCATGACATGCCTGAGAGAAGGAAGACGACGACGTTATCGCCGAAACAAAGGCTAATTCCGGCTAAAAAAAAGCCACAACTACTAACAATGTTTCTTCGAGCTAGTTCGGGGCTAGAATCGATTTCGGGATCACGACCTCGATATTCTCGAAGGCAGGCATTCTGACCCAGGTGCTAGCCCGGTGGGACTTGGCTCGATCTTCAGTCCTTTATTGCCATGTTCCGAGCCTGACCTACCATGTCGTAGGCGAGCTCGATTTTGATCGGATACCAAGCTTATATTAAAGACTAGTCATTATCTACATCCCAAATAAGAGATGAGATTATAATCCCATGGGATAATCTTATCTATACCAAAATTGAACAAATAAAGCCTTATTATTTGCATTGTTTAAAAGGTTAGTGTATACAAGTTATCTATATATATATATATATATATATATATATATATATAAAAGCAAGAAAGTTTGCATTGTGGTTAAGCCAAGTGGAAAGTTAATATAAAGCCACTTGGAAAATTAAGAACAAAAAGAGGATTAATAAATGAAATCAAAATGGAAACAAATTAATTCAAATGTTGATTTACATTCTCACACATACATTTCTTCCCTTTAATAATTAATGGAAAGAAGGAGGAAAAATTGTTAATGCAAGTAATCTTTAATCAAAATCCACGATTTTTCTTAAGTAGTCTGAATCAAGTTTTACACTGTAAACTAAATGTAATAAATATATTCAATTGATAGATAAAAAAATTTGAATAAAAATTAAATAATTTGAATATATATTTATATTTATATTATATTAAAAGTTGGGTAGTGATGCATATGGTTAAGCCAAGTGGCAAGCTAAAATGAAGCTACTTGACAATTTTAGGACAACATTAATAATTTGAATTATAAATGAAAACATAATTAATGAAAGTAATAGTTGAATGAGAATTGTTTTTCTTAATTATGATAGGAAATATATTTGATGTTTGTGTCACGACCCATTTCCGGAGTCGTGATGGTGCCTGTCGTGGAACCAGGCAAGCCACCCATTTCCATCTAAGTTAAATTCAATTACCCGAAAAATATCATTTTTAACAAGTCTACGGATAATAATAATAACAATTCTGAAGTTTGAAACAATGTCTGAAACCAAAACTTAAATTCTACAATCCCGGATCTAGTGTCACTCAGTCATGAGTTGCTATAACATAAAGTAAGGAAAAGAGGAATGGACAACATAGTCTCAAAAATAAATAACAAAAGGTAGAGTAAGAGAGAGATGGCGAGATCACGGTCGCCAGCTGCTACCTCGACAACTCTGATGGAAACTCTGACAGCTACTCAATGACCAGAGTCGGGTCCCAATGTACCTGGATCTGCACACAAGGTGCAGAGGGTAACGTGAGTACACCAACTCAGAAGTAACGAACCCAAACTATGGGCTGAGAGGTAGTGATGTACTAAACCTCCGATATTTACAAGTAACGGTGTATAAAAATTGGACATGACAGTAACATAACTGATGATAAACAAAATGCACCAATATGTCAGTACGATCTACATGCCAGCATATGATCACAAGAAACCAGAAATGGTAAGTACACAATATCCCAAACTCTCACAAGGAAGTCCACTCAGTACTGGAATTGGCCCTCAGGCCTAGGGAAAGTCCATCCCGGATTATACATAAATACAAATGACGTAGTCACTCATTACTGAGGAAAAGGCCAGTCTGACCCCACGGAGAAGATCTATCCCCGGAACATATCACTCGGACAAGATCCATGTCCAGGGAAAATTCATCCCTCAATATATGTGCGCTCACTAGGGGTGTAAAGACTCCGGAGGGGCTCTTGTAAGACCAAGCGCTATATCAAGCCAACGAAGGCATGCTTCGAGGATCGCTGCGGTGTGCAACCCGATCTCATACTGTCTCAATATCAGGCTCTCGGCCTCACTGAGTCAATACTTTCCAGTCTCACTCTCAAGGCTCACATGTATAAGAACCAGCCCAAAACAATGATAACATGTATGTAAACTAACAAATTTTGACACTGCAGCATGGAACATATGCTATAACAGGATTGAGTACATGAAAGCAATAGTCAGAAATAGAGACAACAATAACTGGCCACTCGGGTCTGAACATATAGGGTGTGGAGCCTTAACATTTATACTTGACATGATTTCTAATGTTCAAAGTAATTACAACCTTCACGGTACAAGTAGCATCCTGAAATAACCATTAGGCAGGGCCATGGGATGAGCCAGGCCACGTCACTTGGCATGTGCGTCACCTTAATTAAAATCAAATATTAAGAAATTTGGGGTTTCGAACCCTCAGTTCCAAGTTTGGAAACGTTACTTACCTCAAAACCGGCTAAAATTGTCACGACCCGAAATCCCACCTTCAGGCCGTGACTGCGTCTAACGTTGAACCTGATAGAAAAGCCAACGTGTAAAATTACACTATCATCTTAATACGGAATTAACAGAAATAAATAGAAATAATTCATAACTTTTAACAACAAAAGTAGACAGATTTCGAGACTAAGTGATAATACAGAATACGATCCGTTGCAACAATCCCAGAACCTGGAGTCACTAACTCACGAACTTGTCTATAAGAGTGCTAAATACAAAGTCTGAAGAAAATAATACATGAATTGTCTCAGAAACTAGGAGATAAACAAGACAGGATAGGAAAATAGGGATAGAGGAGTCGCCAAGGCCCACGAACGTCTATGGGTCTACCTCGGAATCTCCGAGGTGGACTGAAGGATACTCCCTCTAACGGTGTCCACTAGGTCCGGCTGCGGGATCTGCACAACATAAAGAAGTACAGGTGTAGCATCAGTACAACCGGCCCCATGTACTGAGTAAGTGTCGAGTCCAACCTCGGCCGAAGTAGTGACGAGGCTAGACTTGACAACGATAATCTACCTGTACAGTTCTACAAGATATAGCACAGACAAACGCAGAAATAACCAGATAAGCATGGGATACGGGAGCAGTCAATGGGGGTAACATGTGAGAGATAAGAACGATTAATTAACGCATAGGAGAAATCAAGAGAGCAAATTAACAAGAATGCTAACGTAACAAGTATAAATGCGAGCAATGTATGTAATGGCACGACATCACCCTTCGTGCTTTTACTCTCTTCCTCACAATGCGATGTATGATATAAGATAATATAAATCATGGCACGGCATCACCCTTCGTGCTTTTACTCTCTTCCTCACAATGCAATGTATAATGTGAGGCAATATAAATCATGGCACGACATCAACCTTCGTGCTTTTAATCAATGTGAATCATGGCATGACATCAACCTTCGTGCTTTTACTCTCTTCCTCACTATGCATTTTATGATGTAATAAATGTAAATCATGGCACGACATCACCCTTCGTGCTTTACACTCTTCCTCACCAAAACAATGACAAATATCAAATGACAAGGAATGTAGCATAGTGGAAATACACATCATAGTCACCCAGCACGGGGAAAATATCAGTCAATGTCATAACAATTGCCCGGCAAGGGTCTTAGCTATAACTAATCCTTTCAATTATATCTCTTAACAAATTGGGTCCTCAATCGAACCATCGTATCACAAGTTTATCAACAAGGATTTTCAACAAACAGTCAACTTCCAAGTAGAAACAATTCCATAATACAATGAATATGGAAGTAATAACAAGAATTTCATCAAAATAGACTTACGGGCATGGTTGACACACAATGCATAGGTACTCGTCACCTCACATATGCATTGAACATGATAAACACTTAGCACATAGCATACAATACCTATTCCCCCACCAAAGCTAGGCAAGACACTTACCTCGGGTCCAAGAATAGCAATTCCAGCTTCTAATACCGCCTTTCCTTTTGAATTCAACTCCGAAACGATAATATCTAGATATAATTAGCTTATTAACATCAATAATGACTCATTACTACAATCCCATAGCCTAAATATACAATTCCTAGTATTCTTCCAAAAATACCAAAATTCGACCCAAGGCCCGCTTGGTCCAAACACGAGGCTCGGACCAAAACCCGATTACCCCTACCCCCACGAGTTCAAATATATGATTTGTTTTGAAATCCGAACCCAAAATGAGGTTTAATTACCCAAAATCCCATAAGCCCTAACTCTACCCAAAACCCCTAATTTCTACTTTGATTTTAGGATTTTAGGCCTAGATTCTTGTGATTAGTTGATGAAAGTAAGAGAAAATGATGTTAAGAACACTTACCTATGGAGTTATGGAGGAAGAACCCTTCAAAGATCGCCTATGGGGTGTGGGGAAGAAGGAGGGTAGTGAAAATTGGGAGTAAGTCCCGTAACAATTCTGTTTGGGGTTATTAAAAAATCACTGAACGAATTTGTTCTCTGCGATCGCGGAATCACCTGACCCATACGTCTGCGATCGCGGAGGGTATGGCGTGATCGCAGAGAGATGCTACCCAGCCCCCACCCCAGACCACCTATACTCTATGCGATCGCGGAAGCAACTATGCGATCACATAGAGTCACAAAACCCTCCCCTCTCAGATACACTACGCGATCGCGGAGATAGACCTGCGATCGCACTGAACAACACCAGACACCAGATAACTCAAGGAAACACCAGATTTTTCATACTTTTTACACCCCACAAGCTACCCGAAACTCACCCGAGCCCTCGGGGCTCAAAACAAAAAATACACACGACTCCCAAATCATCTTACGAACTTATTCAAGCATTCAAATCACCAAAATATCATCAAAATCAAAGAATTAAACCTCAAAACTCATAGAACTTTCTTAAAACTTCATAAGACTCAATATTTCCGATTTTGATCCGAAACACGTCATTTCAAGTCTGTTTTACACCAAATTTCACAGATAACTCATATAACATATATTAAATCTGCTTTGGGCTCCGGAACCATAATACGGGCCCGGTAACATGGTTTTCACATCAAAATTCATTGTCAAAAACCTTTATATTATTCAAAAAAACAATTTTCTTTAAAAATTCATTTCTCGAGCTTGGGACCTCGGAATTCGATTTCGGCATACGCCCAAGTCCCATATTTTTCTACGGACCCTCCGGGACCGTCACATCACGAGTCCGGGTCCGTTTACCAAAAATGTTGACAAAAATCAACTGTATTCAATTAATTACTATAATTTCCATTTTTCACCAAGTTTCACATAAAAGCTTTCCGGCTACACGTCCGGGATATGCACGCATATCGAGGTGATATTAACGGAGGCTTTCGGTGCCTCGGAACACAGATTTAGTTAAATTAGTACAGGATGACCTTTTGAGTCATCACAAAAATACTAATCTACCATGCCCTTGCATCTAAATTCGGCCTCCGAGTGCTCCAAATCTACCAAAATTCAGATTTATATCATCAAAATATGCCAAGGAATGAAACCCAATCGAAATTATAAAAAATACACAAAAATTCTGAAATTGGCCAAACCTGACCCCCGGGCCCACGTCTCGGAACTCGATAAAATTTACACCAAAATGATCCTCATCCTATCATGAGTCTATACATATAAAGAACGCTGAAATCGGAGTCCAAATGACCCCTCAAATCACCCCTAGAAGGTCTCTTAAACTCAAGCCCTAGTTCTCCCATTTCCCACTGATTTACCCCAATTAAACACTATATTAGGTCTTAATCACATATAATCGAGTTATGGAGTCCAAAAACCTTACCTTACTGAAGAACTTTGGTCTCCCTCTTCAAAAACCCTCCAAAAGCTTGAAACCCTTGTGAAAAATGGTGAAGAGAAGACTAAAAATCGCTAAGTCCAACTTATATACTTTCTGCCCAGGCTTTTCGCACTTGGGGCTCTATTTCTCACACCTCCGGACCGCTCCAGCGGACTGCTCTTGCGGTCAAATCCACCGCACCTGCAGAATTTCATTAACTGTACAAAAAAACCCCATTTGCGCCTTCATTTCCGCACCCGCGACTCCGCAGGTGCGGTCCCCACTTTCGCATCTGCGGCTTTCCCTTGAGCCGACCAAAATCCGCATCTGCGGAGATCCTTTCCGCTTTTGTGGGCTGCACCTGCGATCCCCCATCCGTAGGTGCGGACACACCAGCAAAATGAACACCAGCAGCTGATGTTGCACATTCCAAGTCCAAAAATCCCCATTAACCACCCGAAATCAATCCCGAGCCCCTCGGGATCCCAACCAAACATACCAACACATCATAAATGATCATCCAGACTTAGTCTCACCCTCGGAACACTAAACATAACATCTAAACACCACAATCATATCAAATTCAAGCCTATGAACTTTGAAATTCCTAAATTCCATCAACGATGTCGAAACCATCCAAAACACCTCCGATTGACCTGAAAATTTGCACACACATCTAGAATGACATTACGAACATGTTCCAATTGTCGGAATTCCATTCCGACCCCGATAAACTACTTTCCACTGCCGACCGGAAATCACCAAAAACTAACTTTCGCCAATTCAAGCCTAATTCTACATCAGACATCACAAAAATATTCCGAACACACTCCTAAGTCCCAAATCAACTAACGAAGCTATCCGAGCCATAAGATCCGCATTCTGAGATTGTTTACCAATAACTCAACTCCCAATTGACTTTCCCAACCATAAAGCTATTTTTTTTGGAGACTAAGTGTCTCAATTATCACTACAACCATTCCGAACCCGAGCCAACCAACTCCAACACACCCTAAACAGTATAACCAATGCATGACAAGGCAAAAATAGTAATAATAATGTAGATTCTACGGAACGACCGACCGGGTCGTTACATTCTCCTCCCCCCCCCCAAACAAACGTTCATCCTCGAACGGGTCTAGCAACATACCTGGAGTCTTAAGCAAGTGAGGATATATGCTCCGCATCTCCCGCTCGGTCTCCCAAGTAGCCTCCTTCACTGTCTTCCCTCTTCGTTGCACTTTCACTGAAGCTATATCCTTAGACCTCAATTTCCTGACCTGACAACCCAAAATAGCCACTAGCTCCACCTCATATGACATATCACCCTCAAGCTACACTGTGCTGAAGTCTAGAACATGAGATGGGTCACCAATATACTTCTGGAGCATCGACACATGGAATACCGGATGAAAACTCGATAAGTTGGGTGGCAAGGCAAGTCTATAAGCCACATCTCCTATGAAGCACCTCAAAAGTCCCAATGAACCGGGGACTCATCTTTACCCTCTTCCCGAACCTCATAACACCCTTCATGGGTGACACCTTTAGCAGTACCTTCTCTCCCACCATGAAAGACACATCCCGAACCTTCCGGTCCGCATAACTCTTTTGCCTAGACTGCGCCGTGCGAAGTCACTCCTGAATCAACTTCACCTTATCCAACGCATCCTGAACCAAGTCCGTGCCCAATAGTCTAACCTCACCCGACTCGAACCAACCAACCGGAGATCTACACCTCCTACCATATAAGGCCTCATACGGGGCCATCTAAATACTGGACTGGTAGCTATTATTATATGCAAACTCCGCGAGTGGAAGAAACTGGTCCCATGAATCCCCAAAATCAATCACACAGGCACGCAACATATCCTCCAAAATCTGAATAGTCCGCTACGACTTCCCGTTGGTCTGACGATGAAATGCAATGCTCAACTCTACCTGAGTACCCATACCTCTATGCACGGCTCTCCGAAACTGAGATGTGAACTGAGTACCCCTGTCATAAATGATAGAAACTAGAACCCCATGCAACCGGACAATCTCCCTGGTGTAGATCCCAGCTAACTGCTCTGCAGTATAAGTAGTACCAATAGGAATGAAGTGCGCGGACTTGGTCAGCAGATCCACAATGACCCCAATAGCATCAAAACTCCTCGAAGTCTGTGGGAGCCTAACTACAAAGTCCATGGTGATACGCTCCCACTTCCACTTCAGAATATCTAACCTCTGAAGTAATCCACCTGGCCTCTGGTGCTCATACTTGACCTGCTAGCAGTTGAGACACCGAGCTACATACTCAACAATATCTCTCTGCATCCGCCTCCACCAATATTGTTGTCTCAGATCCTGGTACATCTTCGCAGCACCCGTATGGATGGAATACCGCGAGTTATGGGCCTCTGCTAATATCAACTCTCGAAGCCCATCCAAATTAGGCACGCAAATACGGCCCTGCATCCTCATAACTGCGTCATCACCAATAGTCACATCCCTGGCATCACCTCGACGGACCCTGTCCTGGAGAACTAATAAGTGACGGTCATCATACTAGCGTGCTCTAATCTGATCATAAAGAGAAGACTTGGAAGCCATGCTAGCTAACACCCGTGGAGGCTCTGACAAATCCAATCTCACCAACTGACCCGCTAAAGCTTGAACATTAAGTGCTAAGGGTCGCTCTGCTGGTGAAAGGTAGGCTAGACTCCCCAAACTCTCCGCTCTGCGACTTAGGGCATCGGCCACTACATTGGACTTCCCTAGATGATATAAAATGGTGAGGTCATAATCCTTGAGAAGCTCTAACCACCTCCTCTGACAAAAATTCAAGTCCTTTTGCTTCAGCAGATACTGCAGACTATGATGATCGGTGAAAATCTCGCACTGCACTCCATACAAAGAGTGGCGCCAAATCTTCAAGGCATGAACAATGAAAGCTAACTCAAGATCGTGCATTGGATAATTCTTCTCGTGCACCTTCAACTGTCTAGACGCGTAGGCAATCACCCTACCGTCCCGCATCAATACCGCTCCCAATCCAACTCTAGAAGCATAACAGTAGACTGTATAAGAACCCGAACCAGTAGGCAAAACCAATATCGGCGTTGTGGTCAATGCTGACTTGAGCTTCTGAAAGCTCTCTTCACACTCATCGGACCATCTGAATGGAGCACCCTCCTGGGTCAATCTAGTCAAGGGTGAAGCAATAGAAGAGAACCCCTCTACAAAGCGACGATAATATCCCCCCAAACCAAGGAAGCTCCTAATCTCTGTAGTTGAGGACGGTCTGGGCCAACTCTGCACTGCCTCTACCTTCTTCGGATCAACCTGAATACCCTCACTAGACACCACGTGCCCCAAGAAAGCTACTGAACAAAGCCAAAACTCACACTTGGAGAATTTTGCATAAAGCTTCTCCTCCCTCAACCTCTGCAATACAACCCTCAAATGCGGAGCATGCTCCTCCTGGCTACGAGAATATACCAGGATGTCATCAATGAACACAATGACGAAAGAATCAAGGTAAGGTTGAAACACGATGTTCATCAAATGCATGAATGCGGCTGGGGCATTGGTCAACCCAAATGACATAACTAGAAACTCATAATGACCATATCTAGTCCTGAAAGCAGTCTTTGGAATGTCAGAATCTTGAATCTTCAGCTGATGATACCCGGATCTCAAGTCAATCTTAGAGAACACTCTAGCTCCCTGAAGCCGGTCAAACAAGTCATCAATACAGGGCAAAGGATACCGGTTCTTCACCGTAACCTTGTTCAGTTGCCGATAATCAATACACATGCGCATAGAATCATCCTTCTTCTTCACAAACAACACCGGTGCACCCCAAGGTGACACACTAGGCCGAATGAACCCCTTATCTAGGAGTTCCTGAAGCTGCTCCTTTAATTCCTTCAACTCCGCTGGTGCCATACGATAAGGTGGGGTAGAGATAGGCTGGGTGCCTGGCACCAAGCCAATACCAAAATCAATGTCCCTGTCAGGTGGAATGCCTGGCAGTTCTGCAGGGAATACGTCCGGAAAGTCACGGACCACAGGAACAAAATCAACAGAAGGAGTCTCACTACTAACATCCCTCACAAAATCCAGATAAGACTCACATCCCTTCCCAATCATACGCTGAGCCTTCAAGTAGGAAATCACCCTACTATGCACATACTCCACTAAACCTCTCTACTTAATTCTCGGCAATCCGGGCATAGCTAAGGTCACGGTGTTGGCGTGACAGTCAAGAACAACATGGCATGGATATAGCCAATCCATTCCCAATATCACATCGAAGTCAACCATGCTAAGCAATAATAGATCTACCGGGGTCTCCAGACCCCAATAGATATAATACAAGACCGGTACACCTAGTCCACCACAACAGTATCACCCACCGAAGTCGACACATGAACATATGTAATCAAGGACTCACGGGGCATATCCAAGAAATGAGCAAAGTATGATGAAACATATGAATACATGGAACCAAGATAAAATAATACCGAAGCATCACGGTGGAAGACTGAGATAATACTTGTAATCACCGCATAAGAAGCTATGGCATATGGTCTGGTCGGGAGCGCATAGAAACGAGCTTAACCTCCACCTGATCAACCTCCCCCTATAGGGCAGCCTCTGACTTACTGGACTCGACCCCTAGCTGCCTGAGCGGGTGGTGTAGAAACTGGTGCCGAAGCTGGAGGCTGGCTCCTCTGCTGAAATAAACTACCAGAAAGGCGGGGACAATACCTCTTGATATGACCCAGGTCCCTACACTCGAAGCAACCCCTCTCAACGAAAAACGGTAGGGACTGAAGGGAACCCCTAGAACCGGAATAGCCGCTAGAAGAGCCATGTGCTGACAAACCCTGAACTGATGGTGGCCGAGATGAACTCTAGGCTGGGAGGGCACTGAATGATGAACAACCCGAATAAGAGCTACGGTGACCGTGTCCTGATGAAACACCATTGTAGGCCGGAAGGACTGGCTGAGGAGGCCTAAATGAACGAACTCTACTGTGCTGAGACTGACCTCCTAAGTGAACACCACCATAGCTACCAGATCCTCGAGGCCTCTTGGCCTCCCTCTCAACCCGCTCCTGGCGGCGAACTGACTCAATCTCTCTAGTTATGTCAACTACCTCCTCAAAAGAAGAGCCAGATACCCTCTCCCTGGTCAGAAATATCTGAAGCTGGTAAGTGAGACCATAAACAAACCTCTTTATCCTTTCTCTATCTGTGAGAACTAGCCAGATAGCATGACGAGCCAACTCAGAGAACCTCATCTCATACTGCGTCACGGTCATGTCCTCCTGACACAGCTGCTCAAACTCTCTGCGCAGCTCCTCTCTCGGGATTGCGGTATATAGTTCTCCAAGAAGAGAATAGAGAACTGGTGCCATGTAAAGGGCACTGCATCAGCGGGTCTACGCCTCTCATAGTCCTCCCACCAAGAAAGTGCAGCTCCAGAAAACTGGAAGGTAGTAAATGGGACCCCGCTGGCCTCTATATCCCTGTTGTGCGTAGTATCCTGTGACACTTATCCAAGAAGGCCTGGGCATCCTCGACCTCAGTACCACTAAAAGTCGGAGGCTGGAGTCTGTTGAATCTCTCCAACCTATGCTGCTCATCATTTGCCAAAGTTGGGACCACATAATCCTGCACCGGGGCAATCAACTGAACTGGAGCTGCCCCAGGTGTCTGAAGCCACTGGGTGACCTGCTCAGGCGTCTGGGCAGCTGGAGTCTAAGTGCTTGCCCCGACCTGAGAATTAGCGGCAGCAGACATAGCGATGGCATGTGCCAGGCTGGTGCACATCGTCAAAATCTAGGCTAGGGTCACTTGAAGACCCAAAATCACAATGGGCACTGCTGGTGCCTGAAACCTGTCCCGCTGGGATCTCAACTGTCGGGACCTGATCCTAAGCAATGGGAGGGTCCACAGGTGTTGCCCCGACTGCTGAGCGGGATTCACCCCTCCCTATTCCACGACCTCGACCTCTGGCTGGTCCTGCCGGTGTCTGATTACCACGATCGGTAGCACGAGTCCTCACCGTCTGTGAGAGAATGAAAACAATAGAAGTTTAGTTCCAGAATTCAACAGAGTCGCACGACAAAATTCAAAATGTGGAATTTTCCTAAGGGTTCTGTAGCCTCTCGAAGATAGGTACAGACGTCTCCCTACCGATCCGCAAGACTCTACTAAATCTGCTCATGACTGGTGAGACCTATTCAACCTAGAGCTTTGATACAAACTTGTCACGACCCATTTCCGGAGTCGTGATGGCACCTGTTGTGGAACCAGGCAAGCCACCCATTTCCATCTAAGTTAAATTCAATTACCGAAAAATATCATTTTAACAAGTCTACGAATAATAATAATAACAATTTTGAAGCTTGGAACAATGTCTGAAACCAAAACTTAAATTCTACAATCCCAGATCTAGTGTCACTCAGTCATAAGTTGCTATAACATAAAATAAGGAAAAGAGGAATGGACAACATAGTCTCAAAAATAAATAACAACAGGTAGAGTAAGAGAGAGATGACGAGATCACGATCACCAGCTGCTACCTCGACAACTTTGATGGAAACTCTAACAGCTACTCAACGACTAGAGCCGGGTCCCAATGTACCTGGATCTGCACACAAGGTGCAAGGGGTAACGTGAGTACACCAACTCGGAAGTAACGAACCCAAACTATGGGTTGAGAGGTAGTGACGGACTAAACCTCTAATATTTACAAGTAATAGTGTATAAAAATTGGACATGACAATAACATAACTGATGATAAACAGAATGCACCAATATGTTAGTACGATCTACATGCCAGCATATGATCACAAGAAACCAGAAATGGTAAGTACACAGTATCCCAAACTCTCACAAGAAAGTCCACTCAGTACTGGAATTGGCCCTCAGGCCCAGCGAAAGTCCATCCCCGGATTATACATAAATACAAATGACGTAGTCACTCAGTACTGAGGAAAATGACAGTCTGGCCCCATGGAGAAGATCCATCTCCGGAACATATCACTCGGACAAGATCCATATCCAAGAAAAATTCATCCCTCAATATATGTGCGCTCACTAGGGGTGTAAAGACTCCGGAGGGGCTCCTGTAAGCCCAAGCGCTATATCAAGCCAACGAAGGCATGATTCGAGGATCGCTGCGGTGCACAGCCTGATCTCATACTGTCTCAACATCAGGCTCTCAGCCTCACTCAGTCAATACTTTCCAGTCTCACTCTCAAGGCTCACAGGTATAAGAACCAGCCCAAAACAATGATAACATGTATGTAAACTAACAAATGCTGAGACTGTGGCGTGGAACATATGCTATAACAAAACTGAGTACATAAAAGCAATAGTCACAAATAGAGACAACAATAACTGACCACTCGGGTCTGAACATGTAGGGCGTGGAGCCTTAACATTTATACTTGGCATGATTTCTAATATGTTCAAAGTAATTACAACCTTCACGATACAAGTATCAGCCTGAAATAACCATTAGGCAGGGTCAAGGGATGAGCCATGCCACTAACATTCAGTGTACGCCCGCACACCCGTCACTTGGCATGTGCGTCACCTTAATTAACATCAAATATCAGGAAATTTTGGGGTTTCGAATCCTCAGTTCCAAGTTTGGAAACATTACTTACCTCAAAACCGGCTAAAATACTAATCCACGGTGCCCTTGCCTCTAAATTCGGCCTCCGAGTGCTCCAAATCTACCAAAAATCATATTTATACCATCACAATATGCCAAGGAATGAAACCCTATCAAAATTTATCAAAAATACTCAAAACTCCCGAAATTGGCCAAACCCGACCTCTGGGCCCATGTCTAGGAACTCAATAAAATTTATACCAAAATGATCCTCATCCTCTCACGAGTCTATACATATAAAAAACGCTGAAATCGGAGTCCAAATGACCCCTCAAATCACCCCTAGAAGGTCTCTTAAACTCAAGCCCTAATTCTCCCTTTTTCCACTGATTTACCCTAGTTTAACACTACTAATTAGGTCTTAATCACATATATTCGCGTTATGGAGTCCAAAAACTTTACCTCACTGAAGCAATTTTGTCTCCCTCTTCAAAAACCCTCCAAAAGCTTGAAACCCTAGTGAAAAATGGTGAAGAGAAGACTAAAAATCGCTAAGTCCAACTTATATACTCTCTGCCCAGGTCTTTCGCACCTGCGGCTCTATTTCTCGCACCTGCAGTCAAATCCACCGCACCTGCGGAATTTCATTAATTGTACCAAAACCCGCACATGCGCCTTCATTTCCGCACCTGCGACTCCGCAGGTGCGGTCCCCACTTTTGCATCTACGGCTTTCCCTTGAGCCGACCAAATTTCGCATCTGCGGAGATCCTTTCCGCTTCTGCAAGCCACACCTGCGATCCCCCATCCGCAGGTGCGGTCACACCAGCAAAATGAACACCAGCAGCTGATGATGCACCTTCCAAGTCCAAAAATCCCCGTTAACCATCCGAAATCAATCCCGAGCCCCTCGGGATCCCAACCAAATATACCAACACATCATAATGATCATCCGGACTTAGTCGCACCCTCAGAACACTCAACATAACCTCGAAACACCACAATCATATCAAATTCAAGCCTATGAACTTTGAAATTCCTAAATTCCACCAACGATGTCGAAATCATCCAAAACACCTGCGATTGACCTGAAAATTTGCACACATATCCAAAATGACATTATGAACCTGTTTCAATTGTCGGAATTCCATTCCGACCCCGATAGCCTACTTTTCACTGCCGATCGGAAATCACCAAAAACTAACTTATGCCAATTCAAGCTTAATTCTACACCGGGCATCACAAAAATATTTCGAACACACTCCTAAGTCCCAAATAACCTAACGAAGCTATCCGAGCCATAAGATCCGCATTCCGAGATCGTTTACCAATAAGTCAACTCCCAGTTGACTTTCCCAACCATAAAGCTATTTTTTTTGGAGACTAAGTGTCTCAATTATCACTACAACCATTCCGAGAGCCAACCGACTCCAACACACCCTAAACAATATAACCAATGCATGACAAGGCAAAAACATTAATAATAATTTAGATTCTACGGAACGACCGACCGGGTTGTTATAGTTTGTGACTAATTAGAATTTATATTATATTATTAAATATAGATTTTAATTTGGAAAATAGATAACATAGAGTAGAATAATTTAGTTAACTTTTTTTTTGTATAATACAGTTATGGTAGGGACGTTTGTGACTAATCAATTAAAGATTGATGAAGTATTCCTTATTTAGTACAAGCTTTGTATCTGACTGTATTTATGTACAATATACATTACTATAGGAATCTTAAATAAAACTTTTGTGTAGAATTCTATTATGATACGTATCTTTTTTGAGAAAGAATCAATTGAATCTTATATCTTACACATTCCTTTTAAGTTGAAATAATAATTCTTTATTTAGTACAAGCTTTGTATTTGGCCTTATTTGTGTACAATATAAATTATTATATGTATCTTTAATTAAATATTTGTGTATAATTCAGTTGTAGTAGGTATCCTTTTTTGAGGAAGAATCTATCTTACACATTTCTTTTAAGTTGAAATAATAATTCTCTATTTTGTACGAGCTTTGTATCTGACATTATTTTTGTACAATATAAATTATTGTAGGTATCTTTAATTAAACTTTTGTGTATAATTCAGTTATGGTGGGTATCCTTTTTTTTTAGAAAGAATGAATTAAATTTTCGTTTATCTTACACATCCTTTTAATTGAAATAATAATTTTTTATTATAATTAATAAAAAGTAGTGCAAGCTTTGTTGTATCTAAACTTCTTTGTGTACAATATAGATAACCGTAGGTATCTTTTTTTACAAGGAAAGAATCAAAATACACGTTTCGACACTTACACATACATTTTTATCTAGGTTTACAGAAAACTAAGGTTCCAACTCCTTTTGTAGTCTTTCCTTAGAAATTATTATTTCATCAACTTTTGCTTATGTTTGGCTTCTCTATATTGCTTAGGGTATAGCTTTCGCACAAACAAATTGTGATTTATTCAATTTGACTCACTGCAATATATGGCTCCAAACTATAACTATATCAGCGAAATATCAATGTCCAAACTGAGTTGGAATTTGGAGGTTCGTGTTTTTAGATTATGGCACGTTCCATACCGCGAGAAACCAGAAAATCCTAACTCAATAGAATTAATTATTCAAGAAAAAGGTGCATACTTTTTTACCTGCTATTATTTTTTCAGTCTTTCGAGTTGTGATGTATTTTTTTTCAAGTTATGCGCCTAACTAAGAAATTAATTTTGCCTTTTTGTAATGATTTTGATTTTTAAATTTTTTTATGTTGACACATATTTTTCGTGATAAATCTGTTTTTCATTATGAGTATATGACATGCATATTTGATTGTATATAGAAAAGTTCTTCAACAGAGAATACACAATATTTCAGTTTCTAATTTTTTGTTACGTAGCAGGTGTTGTTGGATTGCTTAAATATTTTATGTATATCTTTTGTTTTCTCATCTCTTATATTGAATGAACTAAGAAACTGGAATTATTGACGAAGTCTACTCATAATTGTAGATGCATTACTATGTTGTGGTTTTTTTTACCAACATAACAATACATAATCTTTGTATAACCATGAACTCTTACTAACTTAAATTTCTTTTTACATTTTTATTTTAGGGAGATCGAATTTATGCAACTATGTTCTGGAGTTCCAAATCACTCTATTACTCTAAATATTGGTATTTTTGTGATGTTATTGGGATATATTGATCAGTCATCGTGATTATGCATTGGTAAAAGGTTGATCATCACTAGAAACTTGAAAATCAAGTTATTGAAGTGTATATTCCAAGAATGATGTTGACAAGTAGAAAATGGTTAAAGATTTTAGTTTATGATGATGATGATGAAAAAATACAAATGAAGCGAGAAATTTAGTGTACACTTAAGTTTTTCGCAATTTGATTTAATACGTTATTAAATGGATTTTTATTTAATTATTATTTTTTGTTCCTTGGGTTTATGTATCATTTAATTATTATATATTCCATTTTTTTAATTGTTACAAATATGATACTGCAAAAATTATTTCATAGATGCTTATTTTTTTTTTGCTTTTCGGAAAGGTGGAGATGAACCCAATGTGGCAGCAAAAGGAACTAAGAAAATTTTGCAAGGCAAGGGAATTCACATCACTGCTTATTCTCGCTTGGGTGCAAATAATACATTTTGGGGTGACAACAGAGTTGTGAAATGTGATATTCTAACTTAAATTGCCAAATTCAAAGGAAAATCATTGCTTGAGTTTTTAATTTTAAAGTGCCTCAGAATGATGAAATTAGATTCTTTTCCTTTTGAAAATGAATGTTCAAATTAGATAATCTTCAAAAAAAAAAAAATATGTACTAATTTTTCGTCTCCTGATGAATGTGCTCATTCTACTGTATCTCATCAAGGAGTAGGGGTTAGCACATAAAAGTATTATCTTTGTATTAGATGAGTTTGACCTTTTTACCCAAGTAAATTCTCATACAATGAAGAAAACATATGAGAAGTTTTCAAGATTGGATAACTCCGCAATTTGCAGGATAAATAACGATTACTCTATACTTGCTAGATGCAATATAGTCTGTACCGTCACAAGCTGTTGTCACTGGTGTGAATTGCATATTGGTATGTTCCTTGGTTTTGACATTATTATTGTCTGTTGTACGTTCTATTTTCTAAGAACCATACATGCTCCAACATCATTATATCTAAATGTGCTAAAAAATATACTAGCATAGTTCAAAAAAGTAATCAACGCCACGCAAAAGGAGGTGGATAATCAAAGAGATTTCTCATATTTTTAAACTGACTTTGCATAATGAAATTAAAGAAAAATATCCCCTTAAATACATGTTTCATACCAAGCAAATTGTATAGCATCATTATATTTCGTGAAACATTCATATCAACCAAATTGTACAGTATCATTATTTTTCATGGAACATTTATTAGTGCGATGGAATAAATTTTTTACTGGAGTCTCAAAATATTTTTAATATTTGGTTGTAAAGATGATATTAACACTAACAAATTAAACATTACGATGTAGACCGTTCTTTTTAATTTTTCCCGCATCACACGGATACTAATATTAGTTATCATACAAGTTATTATTTGCATTGTTTAAAAGGTTAGTGTCATAGTAGCTAGACGTAGCAATTAAATGCTTTAAGTATCCTTAAATGTCAAATAATCTTAAATTGCTCAGTTTGAGAATAAGAAAGCGTGAAAATATTGTAGATCATTACAAATTAGACAAAATAATGAGAAAGAGTTTTTTCTAGTTTAGTTTTTTTTATTTTAAAGCCATATTTGATTCAAGAAGGTGTTAAAGGAAATAAAACTTTGTGGCATCTAATTCTATTCTAAAAACGACTAAATATTCCCTTTAATAGTCTCTGCGTCCGGAAATACTTGAAGGAACTTCAAAAAAAAAATTGTGGAAGAAATGTCGATATTATCAAATTTCAAGAGATAAATATGATTTTCTCTTGAAAATAGTTATGCCGTATAATTTCTCCCTAACAAAAGTCCGAAGGTTATAATACACTTAAATCAACTAAAAGATTCATTTGGTTCTTCACCATTTGTTCTAATTTTATACTTGAGATTGCATCTTCCTGTAACACATAGTTTAGCAACAGGTCTCTTCTTTTAAGTTAAACATCTGGGGTTCCTATAAATGTTTATCTCAGTGATTTTATCACTTATTTTCCTATGATTGGTCGGTAAGTGAAAGACGTTATAGGAAAATATTTTCTAATGATTGTTTATAGAGTAGAAAATAGTTTTTAAAAAAATAATTTTTTATGCTACTTTCCTTATCATCTCCCCCCCCCCCCC
>MDKH01240598.1:0-48560 GCA_005239495.1 Nicotiana undulata
TTGTAATAAATATTGGTTCATTTTCTTATCTTCATAATTTAATGTATCTTCTAAAATAAAATACAAAAAAAAATTAAAAAAAAATATAATAAAGAAGAACACAAAATGAAGTTAACTTACGTAAAAATAGATAAAAGTTGGCAAAACAAAAAGAGTATTCTCAACTCCCCCAACACTTCTCACGTCGTCCATTCCTCACGTCGTCCTAACCCCACATCCCCATTACCTTCACTCACACGCACACGACCCCCACCTCCCCTTCTTCTTCTCCATCAACACACACATTGTTATATATTCTCTATATAAGGCTTATATTTCGATGAGGGGAGGGAACTTTTTTATGCTAAAAAAAAGAAAGAAAAAGAGAACGAGAGAAAGGAGATTAACGAGGGAGCAGTTTGTGTCTTCTTATTCTTCCTCAAAAAGAAAAAAACAGCCACCAATTCATCAATTTTGCAAGGCGGATCGACGTCGAAGATCGCGATTTTTCTGTTCGAGGCTCTCTGTCCATAAAGGCTATCTCGTTCAGAAATTGCGGTGCCCTTATTTTGAGTTCATGGAGTTTGATTGAGATACTGTTGGGTTTGAAGTTCCAGTTGCAGCTCGAGGTTCGAGTCCAAAGTTTCGGGTTCAATTTGTTGTTGTTTCTCAAATTAATCACTAAATTCAAGGCTCTGTATTTGGTTCTTCCTGATTATTCTAAAGTTTCGCACGTTAAGGTCTCTCTAAACTTATCTCTTTCATCTATTTGATATGTATGTTTGCATATTCTTTTACATGACGTTGGCTCGTTTACCTAGTCTACTTCTCTGTTTAAATTCCATTAGAATCGTTGTGATAATTTTGGTTTAGAAGTTGCCGAACCTTTTCTCTTTTTTGATCTAAGTTTTTAATTCAACTTTTATTTGTTTTTATTTTGTTAATCATATTAGTGTAGTCCATAGATGCAATCTCTGCTTATTTAAGAAAAGAGCTTATTAAAGTTGCATGACAGTTTCATTCTATCATGAAATGTTTCCAATCAGTTATAGTGTTTAAAATGTTATAGTGCTCAAAATGTGTATAATCAGTTTATATTATTTCTATCTTTATTGGGCGCAATTTTAATTAAGCTATCTTGATTATATATATATGTTCGCGTGACATAATTATAATTTTTCATAAGTAAATAAAAGTACGCGTTCGCGCGACTTTGACAAAACAATCTTAATAATAATAAAGTGTCATAAATTGTTTACACGTACATGTGACATAGCTACGATACCAAAATAAGGTATGCGGTCACGCAACTTCGGCCAAACAATCTTAATAATAATAAAATATTTAAAATTATGTACATATTTACGTGACACAATAAAGGTTAAAATGAACACTCGTAGAGATACCTTTAGGAACGGATTTTTAAATTATTATCGGAATCACGTACATGTTCGCGTGACGTGATTCCGTTTTCTTTTTTACAACAAAAATAAAAATATACTCTTGCGCACTTTATTTATCTTGTTAAATGAGTTCAGTGTCGGAAATTGTGTACACGTCCGCGTGACACGATTTTAGACACACTTTAAACTCTACGGGTTTATGCATACGTGGCCCGTCTTAAAATAACTCTTTGAATAAAAAAGAATAATAAAAGCGGTAAAGATATAAAATGCACATAGGTACGAAAACAGTAATTAAATTAGTCCAAGTTTAATCATTAAGCGACCGTGCTAGAACCACGAAACTCGGAAATGCCTAACACCTTTTCCCGGGTTAACAGAATTCCTTACCCGCAGTTTTGGCTCGCAGACTTTAACACAGAGTCAAATTTTCCTCGATTTGGGATTTTCAAATAAATCGATGACTTGGGACACCATAAATTATTCCAAGTGGCGACTCTGAAATAAAATAAATAATGCCATTTCGAATAATGTCACTTAAATTGGAAAAACTCCCGCTTCCCTTGGGAAAAAAGAGGGGTGACAGTAGGCCACCTCTCATACCTTCTCAAGAATCTCAAAGGGACCAATGTACCTAGGGCTCAACTTGCCCTTCTTTCCGAACCTCATCACGCCCTTCATGGGAAACACCCGAAGCAATACCCGGTCTCCTACCATGAATGCCAAATCTCGAACTCTGCGGTCTGTATAACTCTTCTGCCTGGACTGAGTTGTACAAAGTCTATCCTGAATGATCTTCACCTTATCCAAGGCATCCTGCACCAACTCCGTACCCAGCAACCGAGCCTCTCCCGGCACAAACCACCCAACTGGCGACCGACATCACCTACCATACAACGCCTCATAAGGAGCCATCTGAATGCTCGATTGATAGCTGTTGTTGTAGGCAAACTCAGCTAAAGGCATGAACCCCCAAAGTCAATGACACATGCTCGCATCATATCCTCCAAGATCTAAATAGTACGCTCGGTCTGTCCGTCCGTCTAAGGATGAAACGTTATGCTCAACTCAACCTGTGTGCCCAACTCACGCTGAAATACTCTCCAGAAATGGGAGGTAAACTGAGTACCTCGGTCAGAAATAATGGACACGGGCACACCATGCATCCGAACAATCTCCCTGATGTAAATCTCTGCCAATCTCTCCGAAGTATATGAAACTGATACAAGGATGAAGTGTGTTGACTTGGTCAGCCTATCCACAATGACCCATACCGCATCGAACTTCCTCTGAGTCCGTGGGACCCAACTACGAAATCCATGGTGATACTCTCCCACTTCCACTCGGGAATCTCAATCTGCTTCATCAAACCACCGGGTCTCTGGTGCTCGTACTTAACCTGCTGACAGTTCAAGCACCGAGCTACATATGTCACAATATCTTTCTTCATCCGCTGCCACCAATAATGCTGCCGCAAATCCTGGTACATCTTTGCGACGCCCGAATGAATGGAATACCGAGAACTATGGGCCTCCTGCAATATCAACTCACGAAGCCCATCAACATCAGGCACACAAATATGACCCTGCATCTGCAAGACTCCATCATCACCTACCGAAACCTGCTTGGCACCTCCGTGCCGAACCATATCCCTAAGGACACACAAATGACGATCATCATACTGCCGGTCCCGAATACGATCAAACAATGAAGAACGAGCCATTGTATAAGCTAAAATACTACCAGTCTCAGAAACATCCAATCTCATGAATCGATTGGCTAAAGCCTGAACATCCAAAGCAAGCGGTCGCTCCCCGACCGGAATATAAGCAAGACTACCCATGCTGACTAACTTTTGGCTCAAAGCATCGGCCACCACATTGGCCTTTCTCGGATGATACAAGATGGTAATGTCGTAGTATTTCAACAACTCCAACCATCTTCTTTGCCTCATATTCAACTCTTTGTGCTTGAACAGATATTGCAAACTCTTATGATCTGTGAACACCTTACATGACACGCCATACAGATAATGACTCCAAATCTTCAGCGCATGGACAATGAGTGGCTTCTGGAGTGAGGTAAGTGTTGTGCCTAACTTTGATTCAAGTGATTAGGAACCCTTGCCATAAATTCTATATGAAAATCATGTGAGCGGTATATATGTGAGGTGACGCGTACTTATGCATCGCCAATTTACTTGTCTTGCTTGTTTCTTTCCCGTTCTCCATATATTGTTACTTTCCATGCCTTAATTGTTACATGCCTATTTGTATTTCCATGTTTAGTTGTTACTTAATAGATATTATTTTCCTTGTTGAAGGTATTTGCTATTCCGTAGTTTCATTGTCTCATATTACTTGCTTAAATTGTTTTATTGGTATTTTAGTGAAATTCTGAGTTGGTCTCGCTAAGTAGTATTACTTTTGTAAGGTATTATTTAGTACAAGCATTTCAATTTCCCTGTTTTGAAGTTTAAGTGTTGAGAAGGGTCTTGTGTTGAATTGTGTAATTTCTATACTTCCCGTGTAATTGATATGAATATGATGGGATCGGGTTGCACGTTGCAACAGGTGGAATAAAGATGATATATTGAGGAGGAATAAGGGTGAATTGATATTATACGGTGGGATCGGGTTGCACGCCGCAACATGTGTAATAAGGGTGGAATGTGGTGAAATAAGGGTGAACAGTGATCGTGATTATTGTGTATGGTGGGATCGGGTTGCATGTCGCAACATTTTCCATTATTATTCAATGTATGCAGATTTTATTGTGAGTGTCCCGCCTTAGCCTCGTCACCCCTTTGTCGAGGTTAGGCTCGACACTTACCAGTACATGGGGTCGGTTGTATTGATACTGCACTTTGCACTTCCTGTTCAGATTTTGGAGCAGGTAGTGGCTGATCGAGAGATTGGTTGCATACTTCACAATTAGGAGACCCAAGGTAGTCCTGTTAGCATCCGCAGGCCCTGACGTCCCCTTCTACACTCCCATACTTACTATTTTTACTTTACTTCACAAACAATTGTACTTTCTTTTGGACAAATATTAGTAGAAAAGTCTTAGTATGTTCGTGAGTTGTGACTCCCGATTCTAGGTAGGAAAAAACATGTAATTGAAGTTTTTATCCATATAGATTCACCTTTATTTCGGTTTATATTTGCTTCTTTACTATTTATCACTAAAATTGAGGAGAATTGTCTAAATAACCTCTAACGTTGGCTTGCCTAACAAGTGTGATGTTAGGCGCCATCACAGTCCCGACGGTGGAAATTTCGGGTGGTATTATTAAGTACAAGCTTTTCAATTTCCATGTTCTGAAGTTTAAGTGTTGAGAAGGGTCTTGTGTTGAATTGTGAAATTTCTATACTTCCCGTGTAATTGTTATGAATATGGTGGGATCGGATTGCACGCTTCAACAGGTGGAATAAGGGTGATATATTGAGGAGGAATAAGGGTGAGTTGATATTATATGGTGGGATCGGGTTGCATGCCGCAACAGGTGTAATAAGGGTGGAATGTGGTGAAATAAGGGTGAAAAGTGATCATGATTATTGTGATATGTGGGATCGGGTTGCACGCCGCAACATTTTATTTACATTTTGTTATGTTATTAAGAGGAAATAAGGGAGGATCATGAAATGTACGATGGGATCGGGTTGCACGCCGCAACATTTTATTTACATTCTATTGTTATGTTATTAAGAGGGAATAGGGGAGGATCATGATATGTACGGTGAGATTGGGTTGCGCGCCGCAACAATCTCTATGTTTATGCCTTTTCTTTGATTGTGTAAGTTGTACGGTAGCTTTGAATTGCACTTAAGGATTGGTTATAGCTGAACTCTGATGAAACACATTGGGTGTTGTATTATTCCTTGCAAGTTACTGTTTCTACTTTATTCTGCCTCTTTTCTGCCATTATTATTCACTGTATGCAGATTTTATTGTGAGTGTCCCGCCGTAGCCTCGTCACTCCTTCGTCAAGGTTAGGCTCGACACTTACCAGTATATGGGGTCAGTTGTACTAATATTGCACTCTGCACTTCATGTGCAGATTTTCGAGCAGGCAGTGGTTGATCGAGAGGTTGGCTGCAGACTTCATAGTTAGGAGACCCATACTTACTGTTTTTACTTTACTTCACAAACAGTTGTACTTTCTTTCGAACAAATATTTGTAGAAAAGTCTTAGTATGTTCATGAGTTGTGACTCAAGATTCTGGATAGAGATAAGATGTAATTAATGTTGTTATCCATATAGATTCACGCTTATTTCAGTTTGTGGAGAATTGGAGAAATAACCTCTAACGTTGGCTTGCTTGGCAAGTGTGATGTTAGGCGCCATCACGGTCCCGACGATGGGAATTTCAGATCGTGACAAATTGGTATCATAGCACTAGCTTGCCTAGGTCTCACAATTCACAGAAAAGCTTAGTAGAGTCTGGGGGATCGGTATAGAGACGTCTATACTTATCTCCGAATGGCTATAAAGTTTAGGAACAAAATTTCACCTTTATACAACTCTGTCGTGCAACTTTGTTTTCTCAATACTAATTGAACTCTCCTACTCCTATTCTCTCGCAGATGGCGAGAACGTGCACCGTTTTTCATCTGAGCAGTAGCCAAAGACTCCAACATCAACTCTTACGACGTGCCAAAGGTCGAGGTCGAGGCCGTGCCAGAGGCCGAGGTAGGGGCAGGGCTCTGCCCAGAGCCCGAGCAGCAGCTCAATAGTGGAGCCTCAGGTAGAGTTCGAAGAGGAGGTTCCAGCTAAGAGTCTTCCTGCCGGACCAGCTCAGGTCCCGGAGGGGTTCATTACCACCCCCGTGCTTCAGCATGCTTTGGTATGATTGGTGGGTTTTATGGAGAGTGTGGCCCAGACCGCCACATTCCCCATGGCACCAACCGTCTCTCAAGTTGGAGGAGGAGCCCAGACTCCTGCTACTCACACTATGGAGCAGATGGCTCCCCAGTATCATACTCTAGCAGCTCATCCAGTTGGAGTAGTTCAGCTGGTTGCTACGATACAGACCGGAGATGGGTCAGATATGTCTTCTGAGGACTTATGTAGATTGGATAGGTTTACTAAGCTCTTTCCAGTCCATTTCAATGGTGCTACTTCGGAGGATCCCCAGAAGTATCATGACAGCTGTCACGAGGTCCTTCGGAACATGGGTATATTGGAAACCAATGGGGTCGGCTTTGCTGCTTTTCAGATGACTGGTTCCGCCAAGAAATAGTGGAGGGATTATTTGTTGACCAGACCAGCTGGATCTCCTGCTCTTACTTGGGACCAGTTCACTCATCTCTTCTTAGAGAAGTTTCTTCCTATCACCTTGAAAGAGGAGCGTCGCCGTCAGTTCGAGCATATCCATCATGCTTTTCTTTTGCTTCCTACTAGGAGAGAGGGGGGGGGGGGGGAGAGGAGGTTTATTGAGGGACTTGCTTAGCCTATTAGATTGCAGATGGCTAAGGAGACTGGGAGCGAGATTTATTTTCAGGCGACTGCCAATGTCGCCAGGCGAGATGGTTCTTAGACAGGGAGGTCAGGGGTCAGACAAGAGACCTCGTCATTCCAGTGGGTTCAGCGGTGCCCCGTCTGGAGGCAGGGGTACTTTTGGTAGAGTCCATCCTCCCAGGCCATTCCATTCAGCGCTTCAGGCATCCTATAATGCTTCGGGGAGTCGTGGTTCTTATGTGCCTCTTTCTGGGCAGCCAGCCTATAGTGCACCGCCATCTACTATAGTGCACCTCCTATTCAGAGTTATTAACGTGGTCAGTCGTCCCATTCAGGTCAGTCTAAGTTTCCACAACCACAATATCAGGATGAATGTATTGAGTGTGGTGGTTATGGACATATCAGGAGGACCTATCCGAGATTATTGGGTTTTCCACCACAATATCATAGTTCTCGTGCCATGATTCCGGCACCAGTTGCTGCACCTCCTACTCAGCCAGCCAGAGGCAGCAGTCAGACAGTTAGAGGTAGGGGCCATACTACTAGAGGTGGAGGTTAGGTTGTTAGAGGTGGAGGCCCACCAACTAGAGACCGTCCCAAGGCTATGGTTCAGAATGGTGGGGCCCAGCCTCAATGTTATACTTTTCCAGCCAGACCTAAGGTTGAGTCATCCGATGTTGTTATTACAAGTACTGTTTCGTTTGTAGTAGAGACGCTTCAGTTCTATCTGATCCGGGGTCAGCTCACTCCTATGTGTCATCTTATTTTGCTTCATATTTGGTTGTCCCTCGTGATTCTTTGAGTGCCCCTGTATACGTGTCCACACTTGTGGGGGATGCTATCGTTGTAAATCGTGTATATCGTTCGTGTGTGGTCACTATTGGGAGTCTTGAGACCAGTGTAGATCTTCTACTCCTCGATATGTTTGATTTCGATGTTATATTTGGTATGGATTAGGTGCCACCTTATCACGCTATATTGGACTGTCACGCCAAGACGGTGACCTTAGCCTTGCCGGGGTTGCATCCATTAGAGTGGAGAGGGACTCCTGGCCATTCTACCAGCAGGGTTATCTCTTATATGAATGCTCGACATATGGTCGAGAAAGGTGTTTAGCTTATTGTCTTATGTTTGTGATTCTAGTGTGGAGGTTCCTTCTATGAATTATGTGCCTGTTGTTCATGAGTTTCCAAAGGTATTTCCTGCAGACCTGCCGGGGATGCCACCCGATAGGGTATTGACTTATGTATTGATTTGGCTCGGGGCACTCAACCCATTTCCATTTTGCCATACCGGATGGCCCCGCCAGAGTTGAAAGAATTGAAGGGACAATAACAACATTTGCTTGATAGGGGCTTCATTAGACCTAGTGTCTCGCTCTGGGGGTACACTAGTGTTGTTTGTGAAGAAGAAAGGTGGGTCCATGAGGATTTGTAAAGATTATCGGCAATTGAACAAAGTCACCATCAAGAACAAGTATCCATTGCCGAGGATTGGTGACTTATTTGATCAGCTTCAAGGTGACAAGGTATTTTTGAAGATTGATTTGAGATCTGGCTACCATCAGTTGAGTATTAGGGCATCAGATGTCCCTAAGACAACTTTTTGGATGCGGTATGAGCACTATGAGTTTATGATGATGTCCTTTGGGTTGACCATTGCTCCAAAAACATTTATGGATTTGATGAATCGAGTGTTCAAGCCTTATTTGGACTCCTTTGTGATTGTGTTTATTTATGACATCTTGATATACTCCTGCAGTCCGGAGGAGTATGAACAACACCTTAGGATAATGCTCCAGACTCTGAAGGACACCCAGTTGTATGCTAAATTTTCGAAGTGCGAGTTGTGGTTGGATTCGATTGCTTTCTTGGGCCACGATGTATCAGCGGAGGGCATTCAAGTATATCCTAAGAAGATTGAGGCAGTCTAGAACTGGCCTAGACCCACTTCAGCCATGGAGATCAGGAGTTTCTTGGGTTTGGTGGTTACTACCGTCGATTTGTGGAGGAGTTTTCATCTATAGCAGCCCCGTTGATCAGGTTGACCCAGAATGGTGCCCCATTCAGAAGGTCCGGCGAGTGTGAGGGAAGCTTTTAGAAGCTCAATATAACTTTGACTACAACGTCGGTGTCGGTGTTACCATCAGGTTCATGATCTTACACGGTATATTGCGGTTCCTCCCGTGTTGGGCTTAGAGCAGTATTGAAGCAGGAGGGTAGGGTGATTGCATATGCGTCTCGGCAGTTGAAGCTTCATGAGAAGAATTACCATGTCCATGATTTAGAATTGGCAGCCATTGTTCATGCGCTGAAGATTTGGAGGCACTATCTTTATGGCATGTCATGTGAGGTTTTAATGGATCATCGCAACCTTCAGTATTTGTTCAATCAATAGGATCTCATTTTGAGGCAGAGGACGTGGTTGGAGATATTGAAAGTCTATGATATCACCATCTTGTACCATCCCGGAAAGGTTAATGTGGTGGCTGACGCATAGAGTAGGAAGGTAACGAGTATGGGCAGCCTTGCATTCATTCTAGTAGGTGAGAGGACGCTGGCATCGGATGTTCAATCTTTGGCCAATTAGTTGGTGAGGTTGGATATTTCAGATCCCATCCGTGTTCTAGCTTGCACAGTCGCTCAGTCTTCCTTGTTTGAGCGTATTAGAGATCAACAATATGATGACCCTTATTTGTTGGTCCTTAGGGACATAGTACGACACGGTGGTGCCAAGCAGGTTACTGTTGGAGATGGAGGGGTTTTGAGGATACATGGTCGCATGTGTGTGCCTAATGTTGATGGGCTTTGTAAGTTGATTCTTGAGGAGGCTCACAGTTCTCGGTATTCTATTCACCCAGGCGCCACCAAGATGTACCAGAACTTGCGGCAACATTATTGGTGGAAGAGGATGAAAAAGGATATAGTTGCTTATGTAGCTCAGTGCCTGAATTGTCAGCAAGTAAAGTATGAACATCAGAGACCCAATGGTTTGCTTCAGCAGATAGAGATTCCTGAGTGGAAGTGGAAGCGTATCACTATGAGCTTTTTTGTTGGACTCCCACGGACTCAAAGGAAGTTTGATGTCATTTGGGTCATTGTGGATAGGCTGACTAAGTCAGCACACTTCATTCATGTGGCAGTTACCTATTCTTCGAAGCGGTTGGCAGAGATCTACATCCGTGAGATCATCCGGCTTCACGGTGTGCCCGTGTCTATCATTTTTTATCGAGGTATGCAGTTCACCTCGCACTTCTGGAGGGCAGTACATCGTGAGTTGGGTACGCGAGTTGAGTTGAGCACATCATTTCATCCTCATACGGACGGGAAATCCGAGTGCACTATCCAGATCTTGGAGGATATGCTTCGCGCATATGTTATAGATTTCGGAGGATCGTGGGATCAGTTCTTTCCCCTTGCGGAGTTCGCCTACAACAACAACTACCAGTCGAGTATTCAGTTGGCTCCCTATGAGACATTATATGGTAGGTGGTGTCGGTCGCCAGTTGGGTGGTTTGAGCCAGGAGAAGCTCGGTTATTGGGTACATATATAGTACAGGAGGCCTTGGACAATGCCAAGATTATACAGGATAGATTTCGTACAACTCAGTCCGAGCAGAAGAGTTATGCCAACCGTAGAGTTCGTGATGTGGCATTCATGGTCGAGGAGAGAGTGTTGCTTCGGGTATCACCCATGAAGGGTGTCATGAGGTTTGGGAAGAAGGGAAAACTGATCCCTAGATACATCGGACCTCTTGAGATTCTCTAGAGAGTGGGGGAGGTATCTTATAGGCTTGCGTTGCCTCCGGGGTTATGAGCAGTTCATCCAGTGTTCCATGTGTCCATGCTCCGGAAGTATCACGAGGATCTGTCCCACGTGTTAGATTTCAGCTCTGTCCAGTTGGAAAAGGATTTGAGTTATGAGAAGGAGCTGGTGGCTATTCTATCCCGAAAGGTTTGTCAGTTGAGATAGTTATCCTTCTGTCCGAGTGCGGTGGAGAGGTCAGCTCATCGAGGCAGCTACTTGGGAGTCCGAGTCGGACATGCGGAGTAGATATCCCCACCTATTCACTAGTTCAGGTACTTTTCTATGTCCGATCGAGGACGGACGTTTGTTTTAGAGGTGGAGAATGTGATGACCTGATAGATCATATTATAATTTAAACCTAATTCTGTGATCCGAAATCATTAGAGCCCATGTTTTAGCTTTTCTCGTGTTGCGTTTGCAGACCGCGTGTCTTTCCGGAAAGCTTCTATGTTAAAAACTGAAAAATAAGAAATTTTGCATAAAACTTCATTTGGGTTTACTTCGGCCAACATTTTGGTAAACAGACCTAGATTTGTGTTTTGACAGTCCTGGTGGGTCCGTATTATGATTTGGGACTTGGGCGTATGCCCGGAATCGAAATCGAGAGTCCCTAGCCTGAGATATCAGACTACATTGAAATTTAAAAGTTGAAATCCTAATGAAATTGAAGTGTTTCACCAAAGTTTGACTTTTTAGATAACGGGTACGTATTTTGGTTCAGAACCCGGTATAGGTCCTATACTATAATTTTGACTTATCTGCGAAATTTGGTGCAAAACGGAATTGATTTGATGTGATTCGAACTTCAGGTTGTGAAAATAGAAATTTCAAAGTGCTCTTGAAAATTTCATGTGATTTGGGGTTAAATTTGTAGTTCTAGGTGTTATTTTGGTGATTTGATCGCGCGATCAAGTTCGTATGATATTTTTAGACTTGTGTGCACTTTTGGTTTAGAGCCTTGAGGGCTCGGGTGAGTTTCAGATAGGCTACAGAGTGAAATTGGTTTGGAAAACACTGCTGGTGTATCTGATGTTTTTGCAGGCCTCTGATCTCGCATTTGCAAGATCAGGAATCGCAATTGTGGCCTCTGAACAGGCTCGCATTTGCGAGCTTCTCATCGCATATGCGAAGAGAAGCTGGGCCAATAGTTATCGCATTTGCAAGTTTCCTTCGCATTTGCAAAGGGAGTCTAAGAGGGGCAGTGATCGCAAATGTGATCATTTAGTCGCATTTGCGAGGATTCAAAGGTCACATTTTTGACATTATTCTTGCATTTGCGAAAGCAACAGAAGTGTGAAGGGCTTCGCAAATGCGAAGCTCAGGTTGCAAACGCGACATCTGCAGCTGTGTAAAAGTGACTTAGACGGGATTTTTCTCTCATTCTTCAACCCAAAAACCCTAGAGGCGATTTCTCCGAGACCAATTATTCTCCAAAACATTGGTAAGTGATCCTAACCCACTTTCTTTCATTCTCCCATCACATTTCATGAATTTTCAACCTAAAATCTAGGATTTCCAGGGTGGAAATTGGGGGTTTGGGTAAAATTAGGGATTTTTGGGAAATTAAGATTTTGACCTCAAATTGAGGTCGGATTTCAAAACCAATTGCATATTCAGGCTCGGGGGTGAATGGGTAAATGATTTTTGGTCTGAACCTCGAGTTTTGACCAAGCGGGCTTGGGGGTCGATTTTTTACTTTTTGGGGGTGAGTTTGGGAAAACTAAATTCTTGCATTGCAATTAATTCCTTTAGCAATATTTGATGTTATTAAGTTAATTGTGGCTAGATACAAGTGGTTTGGAGGTTGAATCTAAAGGAAACACGGTAATTGAGCAGTGAGTGGCATGTGAAGCGAGGTAAGTATCGTGCCTAACTTTGATTTGAGGGATTAGGAACCCTTGCCTTAAATGCTATATGAAAATTATGTGAGCGGCGTATATGTGAGGTGATGAGTACTTATGCGCCGCCAATTTACTTGTCTTGCCTGTTTCTTTCCCGTTCTCCTTATATTGTTACTTTCCCTGCCTTAATTGTTACATGCCTACTTGTATTTCCATGCTTAGTTGTTACTTGATAGATATTAGTTTCCTTGTTGAAGGTATTTGATATTCCGTAGTTTCATTGTCTCCTATTACTTGATTAAGTTATTTTATTGGTATTTTAGTGAAACTCTGGGTTGGTATCACTGAGTAGTATTACTTGTGTAAGGTATTATTGAGTACAAGCTTTTCAATTTCCATGTTGAAGTTTAAGTGTTGAGAAGGGTCTTGTGTTGAATTGTGAAATTTCTATACTTCCCGTGTAATTGTTATGAATATGGTGGTATCGGGTTTCACGCTTCAACAGGTGGAATAAGGGTGATATATTGAGGAGGAATAAGGGTGAATTGATATTATATGATGGGATCGGGTTGCATGCCGCAACAGGTGTAATAAGGGTGGAATGTGGTGAAATAAGGGTGAACAGTGATCATGATTATTGTGATATGGTGGGATCGGGTTGCACGTCACAATATTTTATTTACATTCTGTTGTTATGTTATTAAGAGGAAATAAGGGAGGATCATGATATGTACGATGGGATCGGGTTGCACGCCGCAACAATCTATATGTTTATGCCTTTTCTTTGACTGTGTAAGTTGTACGGTAGCTTTGAATTGCACTTAAGGATTGGTTATAGGTGAACACTGATGAAACACATTGGGCGATGTATTATTCCTTGCAAGTTACTGTTTTTACTTTATTCTGCCTTCATTTTTGCCATTATTATTCACTGTATGCAGATTTTATTATGAGTGTCCGTCGTAGCCTCGTCACTCATTTGTCGAAGTTAGGCTGCACTTACTGGTACATGGGGTCGGTTGTACTGATACTTCACTCTGCACTTCATGTGCAGATTTTGGAGCATGCAGTGGCTGATCGAGAGGTTGGCTGCAGACTTCACAGTTAGGAGACTCAAGGTAGTCCTGTTGGCGTCCGCAGGCCTTGGCGTCCCCTTCTACATTCCCATACTTACTGTTTTTACTTTACTTCACAAATAGTTGTACTTTCTTTCAAACAAATATTTGTAGAAAAGTCTTAGTATGTTCGTGAGTTGTGACTCCGGATTCTGGGTAGAAATAACATGTAATTAAAGTTGTTATTCATATAGATTCACGCTTATTTCGGTTTATTTTTTCTTCTTTACTTTTAATCGCTAAAATTCTAGAGAATTGGCTAAATAACCTCTAACGTTGATTTGCCTGGCAAGTGTGATGTTAGGCATTATCACGATCCCGACGATGAGAATTTTGGGTCGTGACACTTCTCCTCAGCATTCTCAATCTCATCGAGGCGTAATCGTCATGTATTGGTGTTTATAAATTGTAAAATTACATTGTGTGTGAATTGTGAATGTTGCAGGTGTCTTTAGAGAAAATGGAAATACGAGGGTATTGTCACTGTGTGTATGTGAAAGTATGTTTTATATAATGTGAGTATACTATTGTTATGTATTTTGTGTGTTGATGAGAGTGTTCGAAAATTTGGTATAAAAAAATCAACTATTGAAGGACCTTGAAATTTATAAACTGAGTTCGATATTTTGTAGTTGTTTCGCCTAACTAGAGTATTTTTGAAATGTTAATTGGAGGTTGTGGCTAAATTTTGAGCCAATTTGATAGAGATTTCCGAGTAGATTTTTGAATTTTGAGTTGCACTCGTGAAGAAGATGAATTTATATTGTATACTAAAATATTATACTATATACCATTTTGGTATACAATAATTAATTCAATAGTATATTAATTGCAATATTATACTATCACGGTATACAACTTAATGTAACAATGTACTATTGAAAGAAGAATACAAGATACTATTTTAACACATAGTACGCCATCTCGATATATAATATATAATTCGACAGTATACAATTACTATAATAATATATCGTTATATAATATAATAATATACTATTATAATTGGATCCCTTTTTAGTTTTTAGAAAATTCAGGCCCGTTCAAGATTTAGTTGAAGTTTTCATGTGTTTTTCAATTATTGTTTTTCAAATAAAGTGTTTGATGGAGTTCCATGGAGGTATTATCCATGGTATAAAAAATAGGTTTAGAGATATAAAATAATAATATACCTATTTAATATATTACTATACCGTATAGTACTCAGTGAGATATTTTATAATAATATTAAATGTTAATATATTGGTTTACACTAATATATTATTTTAATCTATATGTCAGAAAGTAATATCCTATTTTGATATATATCATGTGGGTATCATAGAAGACTGAGTGTGATTCTGAAAAATGAACTAAATCCCTATGATACCATGTCAGTATATAATATATATACTATGTGGGTATTGCAAAGGAATAATGAGTTTTTTTAATTGAAGAAATGAACCAGTTCTCTGTGATACACATTTAGAATATGATATATACCATATGGGTATTATAGTATACTGTAATAATATACTGTAACTGCTATTAATATATAATTTTTGGTATACTATATACTAAAATAAATTATTTTCTAATAATTAACATATGAAAAAATAAAATAAATAAAAAGATGTAGTATATCATTAATATTTTTTGATATAATAATAATAAAAAGGAACAACAATAAAGGAGCCAAAAAGGTATGCAAAATTAGATTATGAAAAAAAGAAAATAAAGAAAAAATAATTTGAAAATAGTAATAAGTAGAATTAGAAAAGGAGAAAAAAAATTGAAAGGAAAAAAAGAGAAGGGAAAACATATATAATGTATAAGTTTTTCTAATAACTAATTTAGAGAAGAAAAAAAAGACGAAAAGTATATTATATCAATTTTATTAATGTAAATAAATGTTCTATCTTTTATTATTGTATAGAGAAAAGAAAAAGAAGAATAAGAAAAGGAGGAAAAAAGTGAATAAAATTAGATTATTATAAAATAAAGGAAATAAAAGAAAAAAGAGTTAAATGAGATTAGAAAAGGAACAATAAATAAATAAAAGAACAAAAGGAAAGAAAAAAGAGAAAAAAAAAACAAATAAAAAGAACGGAAAGGAGAAAAAATAGTAAATAAAGAAAAACAAGAAAGAAAAAAGAGGCAATTATCCAAAAAGCTATGATCGGTAAGAAGGATAATTAGTTTGATGGGTAAAAAAGTAAATGGGTAGGAAGGACAATTAGTTTGATGGGTAGAAAAGTAATGGGTAAGCAAGGGTAATTAGTTTGATTTTTGAGGATTAATGTGGAAAATAATATTACATAACTAATATACAAAGGGTAGTTTAGTCATTTCATATAGTTAGTTAGGATTAGTTATGTTGTTAAAGTTAGTTAATTGTCATTTTAGTTAGTTAATCCTAAGCTAAACCGTGTATATATATACACATTACACCGTAAATGTAGAACTTAACATTTTGGAATAAAGACACCACTAACTTCCTTTTCTCTCTATTTCTGTATCGTCTTCTTCTTCCTTCTTCTAGTTATCAGCTTCCGCTATTCTACTTCTATGGTGAATGATAAATTCATTCACAATTATAATCAGTAGTTCAGTGGTTGAATTCTGTTTTCAATTGAGCTGTCAAGAAGGTATTTGATTCTGCAAATCTTGAAGAGTCATAAATGGAAATTGAAGAAATACCAACACAAGAAACAAGTCAAACTACACATGCAACAGGTTCGACTCAAAGTTTCAATGGTAATCAAGTTTCAGGAATCGATTACAACCATCCACTGTTCTTATCACCTGCTGAAGTGAGTGGGATTCAGGTTATCTCATTCCAACTAACAGGTATTAAAAAAATTTCAATTTGGTATCGATCCATGAGGGTGACACTTCTAGGCAGAAACAAATTGGGACTGGTTGATGGATCTTGCTCTAAGGACAAGTTCCCAGAAATTGTTTGGAATCATTGGGAAAGAGTCAATGCTATTGTGCTTTCTTGGATCATGAATTCTGTCTCTAGTGGTCTTCTTGGTGGGATAATGTATGCATCAAGTGCTCAAGTTGTGTGGAGTGATTTTCATGAAAGGTTTAATAAAGCAGATGGTTCAAGGTCATTCAACATTCATAAATAAATTGCAACGTTAAGCCAAGGACTGCCTCAGTGTCTGCCTATTTCTCTAAACTCAAAGATTTGTGGGAAAAGTTTGAAGCTCTTGTCCCATCCCCTGGGTGTGACTGTGCAAAGTCCAGGGAGTTTGTAGCACACTTGCAGAAATTGAAGTTGTTTCAATTTTTAATGGGACTAAATGAGTCATTTAGCCAGGCTATGAGTCAAATTCTAATGATGACTCCCACACCAACTGTTAATCAAGCCTATGGGCTAATTGTAAGTGATGAAGGACAAAGGTCTGTGGCTGCATCTTCAGTTTTGTTGGGTGCTACACCAACAATGGCTGCTAATCACTATGATGTAGCAATGTATACAAAGAGTGGCTATACAGGAAACCAAAGGTTCAAGAAAAATTATAATGTTCAATGTGAATTTTGTAAAATAAAAGGGCATAGTAAAGAAAATTGCTATAATATTGTTGGTTACCCCCCAGAGTTCAAAAATAAAAGAAAAGGGGGAGTTGGAGGTGGAAATGCAGCATATAATGTGATAACAGAAAATAGTTCTCAGTACAGAAATACAACTTCAAATGGCTATATGGAGAGAAACGTACAGAACAATCAGGCAGGTGGAGTGAGCAATAATGCAGATACCAATCAACTAAGTATACCATGAATGCCTCAAATAAACAGCTGTACTTTCTCTAAGGAGCAGTATGATCAAATACTGCAGATTCTGAATAAAACATCAAGTGTCAATATGGCTGAGAAACCTACAGCTAATGCAACAGGTATTAGTGTTGCGTTTTTAACTTTCACTAGTTCTCAAGAGTAGATAATTGACACAAGTGCTACTAATCATATGGTAGGTGACTTAAGTCTATTGATTCAAAGTTCTGTGGCTCAACCAGAAGATACAAAGAGATTATTTCTTTCTAATGGTGATATAACTCATGTGGCTATTATTGGTTCTAGACAACTTACAGCCAGTATTACTATTGCAAATGTGTTTTATATACCACAATTTAAGTATAATTTACTGTCTGTCTCTAAGGTTACCAAATAGTTAAAATGCTCAGTAGCCTTCTTTCCTGATTTTTGTGTTTTTCAAGATCTCTTCAGTGGTCAGGTGAAGGCGATTGGTAAAGAAGATAGTGGCCTATATATTCTCACTGGAAGTCTGCAAACAGCTAACTACAATAATAGGATGTCTTTAGCAGCAAAGGAAATACCAGTAGTCATTGAAATCAAATCAAGTGAAGACATAGAGTTGTGGCACAAAAGATGTGGACATATATCAGCATCAATACTAAAGAACTTATTCTCTACTGTAAAGACATACTTATTAGCTAAGAAAATAGATAATTGTATAGTGTGTCCTTGTGCAAAACAGACAAGATTACCATTTCCAATTAGTAATACAAAGACTAATAGTTGTTTTGAACTAGTTCATGTTGATCTTTGGGGACCTTACAGAGAACCTACAGTTGATGGAAACAAATACTTCCTAACACTAGTAGATGATTATAGTAGGTTTACTTGGATATTTTTGTTGAAACTCAAGACAAATGTGAGCATGCTTATACAAAAGTTTATATCTCTTGTTAAAAATCAGTTTGACAAGCTAATCAAGGTGATAAGAACAGACAATCGTACTGAGTTTGTGAATTCAATATGTGAAAACTTGTTTAGTAACTTAGGGATTATTCATCAAAAGTCTTATTCTTATACACCCCAATAAAATGGGATTGCTGAAAGAAACACAGACACATTCTAGAAATCACAAGAGCAATAAGGTTTCAAGATCCAATTAAGTTATGGGGATTTTGTGTGTCAAGTGCGGTTTATATAATCAACTACCAAGTGCAGTAGTATGAAATCAAACACCTTATGAGAGGTTGTTTGGAAAAAGATCTAACTTAAATCATTTCAGAGTTTTGGGATGCCTAGTTTATGCAAAGGTAGTGCAGCAACATGACAAACTGATGCCTAGGTCCAGACTAATAGTACATATGGGATATTCTACTGAGCAGAAATGGTACTTGCTATATGATCTTGAAAATAAGTCATTCCTTGTTAGCAGACATGTTAGCTTCAGGGAGGATATCTTTCCATTCAAACAGAATACAGAAAGAACAATCTCTACATTGTTTCCTCAAGACATTGTTAGTCAAAGGTTACTATATGAAATAAGCAATCAACAAATACCAGAATTGGTTCCATCATCAGAGCAAGATAATAATGAATATGTGCAGGATATATTTGATCACTCAGTTGATAATACTACAGGAAGCGAATATTTAGTGCAACAAAATGATCAAGTTCAAGTAGATCAACAATCTGAGTCACAACAACCAGGTATGTCTTCATCTAATCAAAATCTTCATAACAATTCTATTATTCAAAATGAGCCAAGAAAATCTCTAAGAGATAAAAGACCACCTTTGTGGCTTCAGGACTTTTTGTCATTTAATATACATCAAGACACATCATGTACTCTATCAAAATGTGTCAGCTATGAAAATATACCTCCTCAATATAGAGCATATACTGTTAATATATCTTCAGTGATAGAACCTACCAACTATTCAGAGGCTGTCAAAGACCCCAGGTGGTTAGAAGCAATGAAGACAAAAATCAAAGCACTACAAGATAATCACACATGGGATATTGTTCAACTTCCAGAAGGAAAACATCATATAGGTTGCAAATGGATCTATAAGGTAAAGTATAAAGCTTTTGGTGAGGTTGAAAGATTTAAAGCCAGGTTAGTTGCCAAAGGATTTAGTCAACAAGAAGGCATTGACTATCAAGAGGCATTTAGTCCTGTGGTGAAGATGAAAACAGTAAGAACTGTTCTAGCCATTGATGCACAAAAATAATGGCATATACACCAAATGGATGTATACAATGCATTTTTGCAGGGTGACCTCTGTGATGAAATATATATGCAGATTCCACAGGGATTTAAGTCAGGGGGAGAAGAAATCAGTATGTAGACTAGTTAAATCCTTATATGGATTGAAACAGGCCTCAAGACAGTGGAATGCCAAGTTGACAGAGGCTCTATTGGGATATGGTTTTCAGCAGAGTCAGTATGATCATTCATTATTCTTTAAAAGAACCTTAGAAGGTAAAACTATATTGTTAGTTTATGTGGATGACATGCTCATCACAGGTGACAGTATTGAACTGATAAACACTACCAAAACAGATTTATAATAATCTTTTAAAATGAAAAATCTAGGTGAACTAAAGTATTTTTTAGGGATTGAGTTTTCCAGATCAAAGCAAAGGATTTTAATGCATCAAAGAAAGTATGCATTAGAGCTCATATCTGAAACAAGTTTGGGAGCTGCAAAACCAACTATTACACCCTACAATATAAAGCTTACAACAAAAGAATATGATGACAGTTTCAAAGCTACTACATCTGAAGTTCCTATTGAAGATAAAGAACTGGATGATCACACTATTTATCAAAGACTGATAGGCAAGCTATTATACATCACTATGACTCGTCCAGACATAGCCTTTAGTGTTCAAACACTAAGCCAGTTTATGCAGAATCCTAAGAACTCTCATATGGAGGCTGCTCTCAGAGTAGTAAGATACTTAAAGAAGCAACCTGGCCAAGGAGTTCTACTGTCTAGCAAGGTAAATAACAAGGTTATGGGATTTTGTGATGTTGACTGGGCTTCATGTCCTCATACCAGAAAATCTGTGACAAGATATTTAATCAAGCTAGGAGATTCTTTAATTTCATGAAAATAAAAAAAACAGACTAATGTTTCAAGAAGCTCTGCAGAGGCTGAATATCGAAGCATTGCAACCAGGGTAGCAGAGTTAATATGGATATGTGGCTTATTGAATGAGATTGGGTTCAAGATAACACTGCCAGTTGATGTATTCAACGATAGCAAAGCAACTATGTAAATTGCAGCAAACCCAATATATCATGAAAGAACAAAATATATTGAGATCGATTATCATTTCATCAGAGAATTTTTTTTACAAGGCTTCATTACAACCAAATATATTTCAACTAAAGAACAGCCGACAGACATCTTGACAAAGGGGCTCAACAAAGTATATCATGAATATCTCAGTTCCAAGCTAGGAGTTTTTGATATTTTTGCACTACCTAACTTGAGGGGGAGTGTAGAAAATAATATTACATAATTAATATACAAAGGGTAGTTTCATATAGTTAGTTAGGATTAGTTAAGTCGTTAAAGTTAGTTAATCCTAAGCTAAACCGTATATATATACACATTACATTGTAATGTAGAACTTAACATTTTGAAATAAAGACACCACTAACTTCCTTTTCTCTCTCTTTCTGTATCGTCTTCTTCTTACTTCTTCTAGTTATCAGCTTCCGCTATTCTACTTCTATGGTGAATGATAAATTCATTCACAATTACTTTAAATAATCACAGTTAAGCTATAAAACTCCCAATTAAGAAAATACCTTTTTTATATCTCTTATGTGTAAAAGATAAATCTCTTGTGTGTAAAGCAAATCTCTCGTTTAAACAAAACATAAGATTATTAAACTAAAAATAAGTTTGTAACGACTCATAGAACCATTTGACCCCTAAGAAATCAATATCCTCGTGTTTAGACGCAGATTATCATCCATCAAAATAGTGGAAAAGGAAATACTGAAATCTAGAGGCGCCATCAAGTTTTAGAAAGAGAGATATATTGCTTTTAGATTTTCACCTTTGTTTCATATCATAAGTACTTCCCACAAGTAATGACAAAGGGGGACAAATATGATATCTATTGCTGTGAACTTGCGGTGATTATAATGATAAAAATTTTAAAACCTAAACTTTGATAAGATATCATTCCTCATTTCGTATGACGCTTTATTTAATTACTAATTGCACGTGTATTTCATCAAATTTATATAATATGTGTTAAAAAATAATTTAAATTTAAGCATATATAATCTAAAATATTTGATTGAAATGTAATGTTAAATCTAAGGAGCCGTTTGGTCATAGATTTTGCCAAAATAAACTGGGATTTTATCTGGCAAACACATGTTTGGCCATAGATTTTGCCTATATTTTGGCAAAATTCCAAATCCAAAATTTCAAAACCAGCTCAATAGCTGGTTTTGGGCCAAATCCCTAATAATACACATGCTTTTCCAAAATAAATTTGAAAAATATGTTTTGAAAACGTATGTCCAAACACATTTTCATCTTCAATCCAAAATTCACCCAAGACAGATTTTCAAAACAAATTTGGGAATCTATAGCCAAACGCTAGCTAAGATATGCGAAAACTTAATATTGATAGTATCAAGAAATAAAACATGTAGTCTCTACAAACTCTATCTCAATTTTATAATTTCGAACAATGACACTATCAGTTAAAATTTCTTTTTCTCAAGGTTATTTGCTCTTTCCTAAATATGCAAGCGTCATTTTCTTTTTCTATTTTAATGTACATATCATATAATATAGAAACTTCAGGATCATGATTGCAATGTAATATTTTGTTTTTTAATTATTAAAAACAACTAAGATAGTACAAATTCCCATGACTAAAGTAAAACGATATATTATTTAGAGTTACAAATATATTCAAAACAAAAATGAATCTACAAATATTTGACACAACGATGTGCAAATGGTAAAATAACAATTAGATTATTTCATGGAAATACTTTATACTATAAAAGAAGTTGAATTTATAGTGTTTATGAGAGTTAAACAAAGGTGATTTAAGCAAGAGTTCAACTTACATATTACAATGGTGAAATTGTTATCTAAAATATATTTAAGCCAATGAAAGTGCTCTTAATGAAAATTTGGAAGGTTACCACAGCGTTAACACTTCAGGCCTTTGTGGTTTTCTCCTAAATAGTTTTGAATAAAAATATAATTATGAGTAAGAAGTCGAAATCTTACAATCATCCAAACAAAATCTTCAGTTTTTTTTCCTAAAATAAGGAAAATGAAGTTAGAATGGTAGTAAGTATAACTTACAAAATTGTACGTAATACTGCATTTTGCAAAATCTTAAGTTTTTATTCAGTCATGCATAGATTTAGATGATAAAATATGAGTTGTACCAAAGTTTCCAAAATCAATATTACTACAAAAATAATTTTGAACACTTAAAACCCAAAAGCCTACTGAGAGTTCACCACAAACATTATTATACATATAAAGACACTAAATTATAAATAAAGAACACTTTTTTAGCTACAAATTTGAAAGAGTACTTCCAAAAAGTCAATATAACATGGCTGCATGTCAGTAATTAGTTTATGTAAGGAAAATGAATCTATGACAGACAATAACCTCAACATCTTAACATTTTAGGAGGAAAGAGTGATTTACTGTTGTGACTTGTGACTATGCGCCTGTGGCTTCTTAATCCCAAGCTTGTTGGTCGGTTTCGTTACTGCATATGCCTTCTTTTCTAAGAGTGGGGAAAAAAGTTAAAGATCAATATTTCGACGGGAGACAAATGGCATTACGTTTCAGCATCTCTTCCCAAGGCAATCACCAAAACCTTTCTTTTGTAGCTGAAAATTTATATAAAATTTTACGTAAATATGGAGAAAGACAAATAAGTTGTAGAAACGGGAATTAAATGAAAGAAAGGGTAATAAAAATATAGTAAAACATATGATAAAATATACAGATAAATAAGTACTCTAAACCGTTAACTATATATAGGTAAAAGCTCTCAGAATTCCAGAGCTTGAATAGGACATTTATATCCAGTTTTTTTTTTTTTTTTTTTATAGACATTTAATTAGTAGATTACACTGATCCTTTATTGAGAGTTTGTCAAATGAATTAGGCTACTAATTATTCTCGACAACTCTTCAAATTGTTCAGATGGTCTATAACAACTTTTGTCTTCTCAATGTCCATTTCAAATTAAAAGAGCATTAATTGAAAATATGAGAGGAGATTAATAAATAAAAAAAGATAACTTGAGAGGTCTATTTACATTTTTATACAAATAACTTCTTGAAATAATGCTTGTCCAAAGGGCAAAATATTCGTTCAAACTTTTGATAGCTATTGACCTTTCACCTTTAATTTACTTCGGGGCTTCAGATTTATAATATAGTATATAATAATATTCAAATTTATATATAATTTATTCAGTTATATTTTGAGATCTCAAGATATTTAATAAAGATCATTTAGTACTTCTACAAATTTTATTACAGGATTAATCATATATCTAATCAGAATCAAATGGAACGTCATGTTTTTCCATCTCACTAACTTGGCAATTCTCCCTTTTCATTTTCAGTTTTGAGTCTAGTGATTTTGTAATATTCTATATCCAAGCATTTTATATCTTTGAAGTCCCAATGGCCCGATATATTTTATACAGTAACTTGTATTTTTAGGTCAGCAAATTACAAAAATCATGAAAATTTTGGTGTATATTCAGCAGTTTTATATATCCTCCAAAAATAGATGTGATACACTAATTTGTGCTAATTCTAGATTCCAACACGCATATCAAGTAGGGGAAGCAACTCAAAACATTCCTTCCAGACCTGCATCAAAATGGTCGAGAGAAAATATGGTCCACTATAGAAGACTCCATTACTTACTGTTGTTCTCCCCAACAGCAGCTACAAGGCACAAACACAGTTTTGAGAGAGGAGCAGGGGCAAGATATCCCTAAGGAACTATTCCAAAATTCAGCATCAGCAAGGCTATTATAATATTGAAATACCAAGACCGTGGCATTAGTTAGTCTACTCCAAATCAACTGTTGAGACATTTCTATATGCTTCTCCTTCGAACAGCCTTCCACCACCAACCACCAAGTAAATCAGTATTCCCTCATACTAACTGTACAATAGACTCTACCAAAATGAACTACCAAAATGAACTGATGATGTAGCACTCATGTTCAGTTTAAAAGTTTTGCTATGCAATTTGATTGGGTCAGACATCACAGTTAGACTTTTGCGCAAAACAGATCCACCACATATTTCAATCAGTGCTCGAGGCATCCAATGGGAGAGCTGAAAGTGGAGAACCTGTAGGAGATGTCAAATTACTGTCTTTGCCTGCTAGAGTTGGTACGAGATAAAGTTGGTACTTCCTGGTAGTTGTCAGATTCATCCTCTTCGTCCGAGGATAAGAAGGAAGGACCCATCCATGCCTTGAAACTTTCATTCACACGTCTCTCCACATCTGGTGTGACCTCCATTGGATTTGCTTCAAGCATTTCTACTCCAAGATTGCGTCCACTAAAGTCACTTTCATCCAGAATTACAGCAGCTTTTCTTCGTAGAAAGAAAGCAGTTCCTCCATATAGAATCACCAGCCCCCATGAAGCTATTTCGTAACACCAAAACAAGGGCGCTGAGCAGCTGCTCCCTAAAGTGAGAAGGGTTGAACCAAGAAACAGCGCGAGCAGACCAAATACAATAGCAAAAGCAACATTGAGAATTGATAGACAACGCACTCCACCTGTTAAATACAATGGTGAGTTGCTAGACACACATTAATAGGAGATGATATGAATCATTCCGTACGCTTCCAATCATCACACGTTCAATTTAGCAGGGAAACAAGAGCACCCTTCCCCCCAGGGCAATATGGTAAGGGGTGAGACAGAAAAACCCAGAGATCTAGCAAACGTATCAAATCATCTCAGCATAAGTAATTCAAAACCTCCTATCACGCATATTAATTGTCTTCCAAAATTCTCCTTAAATAAAGGTATTGCAGCCCTAGAATCCTACTTTTGTGGACCTGATCCTGTCCACTAATACTGTTCAAGTCGGTTTTACCTTCAGAATGCATTAAAGAAATGGACTCCTGGAGTTGACATCTCAGGCTTGCAAACATATTACTCCTTTATTAATATAGTTAGCAAGTTCATAGAACACCAAAAAAAGGGAGAGCTGTAAATGGACCAAGTTCATGACCAAAGCTCAACTTGAGTTGTGTGTGTATACATATATATATATCGTTGGCCCACAGTGCACCTCTGGGGAGTATGGGTCTGCCCATCTACCTTCCTCCCAACTTAAATACTCGAGCTCAACTCCTTTAGTTCTAAACTGTCGAACTTAGCACTGTCATGTAGCTCAATTATTTAACTAGCTACACCATGGAAAACTCAGATCAACTTGTTTAGAGTTTAATACCAAACACCTACCACCCCAACAATTTCCTCCATAGATATAACATGTAAGTTACTCCCGACAATAGTTTCCAATTCCCCACCCCTAGGTGATTCAGTAAGCAAATCATTGTTTTTATTATGAAAGTGCCGTAGTAAAAGAGCAAACAAAAAAACGGACACAAACGAGTTCAAGACCAATCTCGAAGTCAACTATCTTCACGAATGAGCTTGATCCCAAAACGAACAGCTGAGCTAAACTCAAGCTCCAATTCCACAAAAACTTAATCTGGCCTAGTTCGACCTCGACTCTTGGCTTCTATGACAATCAAGCTTAAGCCAAGTTCACCGCTTTATAAGTAGCTTAGTTATAACCTCCAATGCTTGCCTTTGCTCACCTCATTTTTAGCTATACCTATAGGGTGTAAGAACATTTATTCAATAAAGATAGTCCTAACAGGTTAAAGTTATGGGTTCCTTCTTACATGACCTAATATGCTTTTGAAAAGCTTATAGCGAGTACCACATGTGATATACATTGGTGTATTAAGTTATTAATGTTATACTTGGACTACAACAAGGTTATGTATTGTTTCAGTTATATTCTTTTAATTTCTCAAAGCTATCCATATTCATCTGTAATTTCCACCACCAAAGACATTTCTCTCATCTGGTTCCTTTCAAAATAGTAAGAAAGAAAAAGACAAAGCCAGCTTACCTAAGACAAATTTCTAATAGAGATAGTGGTTTTTGTTAGATAGATGTCATTCATATATCCAATTATTTTTATACTTGAAGAGAAGATTTATGATTAATCAGTTATTCCAATATCACACACAAAAAAAAGAGGTCACCTCTTTACTCATATTAATTACTTTCTACAAAAGAAAAAAAGAACATCAAGAGCTAACTAGACTCCCATGAAGACATGAAAAGAGAGCAGCTTATAAGTTCTGGTACATGGAAAGAACACGTTTTTCAATTTTTAGCATGGTTTAGAAACGATCTAGATCTACATTGCTCTTTAACACCTAAACACTTCCACGGCCAAAGTTCGTGAGCCATTACAATGTTATTCAATCAATCTTAAGCAAATTACTTCAACTCAAAAGCGTAGAACATCACACAATGACCTATCAAAAGAAAAAGAAAAGAACATCTAACAAAGTGTAACACACAGAACATACAAACCTTTATTCATCATCATTCGTTCGTAGTGTGATGGCTAATTTAAACAAAGTGAAAGGAAATATTCAGTACCAGTAGTCTTTGCATTTTGAACTGGAAACAAAGCAAACAGACAAACTGTAACCATGGCTTTGCAAAAAAGATTGACAGGTATTCAAGACAACTCAGAAGCACCCTGGTTACCAAAACTCATTGAAAAGGAGGAGTCTGTGTAACTCATGAATTTTTTTTTACTGAAAGGACTTGATATAAGGCAAATTTGTAATGAGTTGAGTTGCGTTTAATATAACAAGTTTACAGGGTTTAAGAACTAGAATACTGGTAGGTGTATGAAGCACCTGAAGCATGTACTTTCTTCCAATCACACACTACAAGTGAGTTTCTGTCTTTGACTCAATTGAGTCAACGTTAACTCAACAGATGATACGCCAACTTCGCCCCAGCAACAATTGTTTCAAGCTATGGTTTTAGTCCACCACCTGCCTTGATTAAACTTTAGTTTATTTTTATCCAATTGGATAAAAAACAAAAAAAAAAAATCAAAAACCAAAATAATATATGAATAAACAACTGGACCACATTTGGTCCCACAGATACAAATCCAAGTAGTACCCAAACACATGTTAATATGCTACATGCCTCTAAAAAAGGAATACCAGCTATAAATTATTATTCACATGCTCTAGCGCATCAAAACTTTCCAATTGTCATTTATTCCTGAATTTAGCCTACTCGACGATGACAACTTCTCAGACACTTAAGAAACTACAGACTTCCAAATTCATTAGGGAAGTATGGCCAACTTCTCTCCACTATGACATCTTTGAGAGCATGTCGCTTCTGTAACTTCCGATTTTCAAACTGTTACGAACTTGCTATAACACTGGGTTACATAGCTTTGACTTGTAATACTGCAGACAGCTCCTTATTTGGTATCATAAACTTAGAAAACCCCACTCCATTAAGGAAGAAACTGCTGAAAAGGCATCCGTGTCTCACCTCTCAATCTCTTGGATCCAGGATCTTCTTTTGTTCTTTCCTAAGACCAGCCAGAGCATGGACATGCACACCAAACACACAGACAACAAAGTAGACAAAACAGACAGACAAAAAAGCAATTGAATCTGCAAAAATACATCATTGAAACGACCCAATTTCTGTAGGCATGAGGACGCAGCTCAGTTAGATTTTCCATATGAAGTTTTGGCACATAACCTCTTGAGTATGTTCTACCACAAAATTAGAAGCACGAATCTCAACAAGATAGTTCTTTTTACACAATAATAACTAAAGCGTCTTATCCCTGAAGGGAAACATTATATCACCCACATATATAAATACATAGAACTTCAAACTTGAAATGTATGAGTATAAACAAATTTGCTGGGTTCTTCACCAAAAATAGCTGACATCCAAAGTAGTTCTATTTATAAGAGCAGCATTTATTTGGAAGCATCCTAGAGGCAAATACAAAATCTAGTATCTACTCAACTAGCACTATGCTTAATAGCTTAAGCAGTGAAAAGAGGAAGGGTTGCAAAGGGGGGGGGGGGGGGGGGGGGGGATAGGGTTGGTGCATAGTTCTGGCTTAGAAGGGAAAGCGAGGTAAAAGAGGAGGGAATGCAACTCTACAACATCAGCCATTTTCTGGAAGGAGAAGGAAAAGCAAATGCCTTTTACTTCCCTTGCAGTAGTTACAACTGAAGTACTACCCTTATTGGAGGTAACATGAATCATAGGACAACGTATAATTCAAAAAGCATACCCCTTCTAGAAGCACAATAGTTGTTTTCAACAACCTTCAAGCATCCATGTCTCATCGGAGCAGTGTAAGCGACCATAATACCTGCAAATTTTGAAGCAATATCATTAAGCAAAACAGTGACAGCTGTGATCTTCTTCCTCTCTTTAAAAAAAAAAAGATAAATCAGTTATAGTAATAATCTCTATACAATTAAACAATTAAACAGTTAAAACTGCCAACCCACCTTTTTAGCTTTAACAAGTACACTTTTTACCCATCAAAATAAAAAATTAAACAATTAAAACTGGTAGCAGCCACACTTTTGAGCTCAGATGCACAATCATGTGATTTACAACCCCAATTTCAGTTACAATTGGATGCTAAGAAACTACAGGGAAATGAAAAAGGCAGTATACAATTAACCTAAATTTCAGTTACAATTGATAAATTATATATACTAATTAGGATCTTCACAAGTCTATCAATCCCTAAAAGAATCCGACCCTAGATGAAAAGAAACTACAGGGAAATGAAAAAGGCAGTGCAATTGCCAAAGAAGTTATGTTTTTACATTATGTGCGCATATGTAACAAAATGCTTAATTCTCAGTCATCAATCCCTATTCTTCTCATTGTATTTTGACTGATCACTGAACCCAGAGACGATTCACTCTTTGCAGACATTTACAAGATGAGAAGAGTTAGATCATTCTTACATCTAAAAGGATGGACAAATATATGACACTCCCAACATCTCAAAGTGAGAGGAGGGATTCAAATTTTTGAAGTGTTTCCACCCATGCTTGAACAAAAATAGGTTAGTTTTAGCCTCCAAAAAAGTATGTCCATCCGGGAAGATTGGTTGTACATCCTTTCAAGAATTTAAACTTTCACCTTTTCATCTCTAAGTTCATAAAACCTTTCAAAGAGCGCCTAGGTTCAGTTAGATTTTAAGGGACATTGCAATTCCAAAACAGCATAGACTTTAGAAGAGAGTCTCCTAGTACATCCCCGTTCATAGCTTCTAATCATTGTTTTTCCATGTCACATATTTGTTGCAGCTAACTCCAACCAGCGATATCTTTCTAAATTATTTCTACACATCTTGAACCTTCAAATTATTTGAACTCCTTTCTAATCCTTTTCATTTCTACTGCACATACAATATCTAGGGGAACCATCATCAAGATGACTGCCTAAGTCCTAATGTCAGTTAAAACTCCACAAATGAGCAACTAAAAGCCAAAAATCACTAATTCCAGGCCTAACTCAGATATAAGAGACAATAAAATCTCTGACCATCTTATCTGCTGCATAGCTTCCATAGCAGCAGCACTAAAATACACATTCTACTCTTTGAAGGCACCAACAATGTCAAAACTAGATTCGAGCAAAACTTAGTGTAATTCAACCTAAAAGGATATAATATAAAGCTTGTGCTGCAATACAAGTATACACAACAAGATTTACCATATCTTCTTCAGAGCAACTAGTTACACTGCCAAGCCTGCAAAAATACATGAACTACTCTTCAAATGCAATAACAAAAGTCAAAATAAGGTTTGCTCACCTTACCTCTTATTGACACTGAATAGGTAATATACACGATCACATTTACCATATAATTTGCAATTAGATACACCAAAGAGGCAACGAAATGAAACAGACATTCTACTCTTCGAATTCAATAACAAAAGTCAAAATAAGGTTTGCTCATTTCACCTCTCATTGATACTGAATCGGTAAATGGGGAAATCCAGATCAAACTCGGATTTATCTTACTTAACCTTAGGTTAATTTACTTCGCCTATAGGGAAGAAAATTTTCCGAACCCTCGGTTTCAGTTTGAGGTTTAAGTCTGACGATATACACGATCACATTTACCATATAATTAGAAATTAGATACGTAGAAGAGGCCGCCAAAATGAAACACACATTCTACTCTTCGAATTCAATAACAAAACCAAAATTAGGTTTACCTCTTATGCGCCGTAAAACGATGAACACATAATAACAACTCTGTGCTAGTCTCAATATACACTAACAACATTTTCAAACATAAATTTTTCTCATATCTCCTCACCTGCAATTAGATAGACTGCGGAGACAGCGAAAATGAAGGTGGAAGGAATGAACACAACCATCCAATAGTAATCCACAGTCTCCTGATTCGTTAGGTAAAACGCACCAGGAAAACCATCCGAATCACCAGTACTACCACTACCACCGCCGCCGGTACCAGTAGAAGCTATGTTAGTGAAATTAATAGAAAGCGGCTGAATACGGTAGTCACCGCAGAACGGGCGGCGAGCAGGATCGACAGGAAACACTATTTTCAAGCTGATAACAGTACATATGATAATAGCAAGTGATATTAGGGTTAAATTGCAGATCGCTAGTGGCCTCTGGAGACGATTCCATGCCTTGTCTTCCTCGCGAAGACACTCGTATTCGTGTTTCGGCATGAACGCTTGCCGGAGTGCATCTCCGATTATCGCCATTTTTTTCAACAGCCGTATAAAGGCATATATGCGTATGTATGAAGAATTTAGAGGTGAAATTAAGGGTTTGGAGAGCTGAGAGAACAAAATTCTGGAATCGGAAGGGGGGAAATGGAAGTCCTAGATGGTGGGTTGGGTGGTATGTTCAAAGTTAGTTTGTTGCTTTACCAGCTTTCTCAGATTAGCACCGTCACGCATATATTTCATTTTTATAATTTTTGTATTTATCATTAGGAATTTAATTTGACACTTCTTTTCCTTGTGTACTATATCTATCGTGTGCGTAAAGGTTGCTCATGCTTTCGAAAGATCTTTTTTTCTTTCTGAGAAAAAGAAAATTAGTACTCCATTATTTCTGGAAAATAAAATTTGGAGTCATTTCACATTATATTTTTGTTTATTCCTAAAACGGTAGAGTTAAATTTATAGCGTAGTTTATAGACAAGCGAATTAATTTGAACCCGGAATGATAAAGAAATTAAATAAAATACAAGACTTAGTTGAAATCGAGATAAGATAGCACACGGCTTGGTTTCGAGAGCAAGGCTTCCCAAAACAGCAATCAGAATACGGAAAATGCCAAAAATGCCACTCAACTAACGGAAATGGCCTATCCATGCCACTAACGTTATACTTTTGGCCTATTCATGCCACTAACTTTATAGTTTTGGCCTATTCATGCCATTGTTCACTAACAATTCAATTTTCTGGTTTTTAAATAATAAAAAATTAATTTTTCAACCCACATTTGTCATGTGTCTTTATATTACTAGTTCTTCTTTATTTGACCCTGCATTTTTTAAACCTTATTTATGTATAATTAACCATGCCCAACCGATTAAATCCAACCATCTTTTAACCCAACCCCTAATTCCTTGTCACGATTTAAAATCCAACTAGTCGTGATGACACTTAACCCAACCCGCTAGGTAAGCCAATTAACAACTATCCAATTTAATGAGATTTTTTTAATACAAATAAATGATAAAATAACTTTACCTTAATGCATTTTCCAAGGAATGGTAGTACAAATCATGAGCTTCTAAAATTTAGATTTTTACAAAATGAATTGAAATAAACACAACATCGGTTTCAAATAAATACAAATCATTGTAAAAATCACTATTCGATTTAATTTGTCAAAATCACTGATTCAATTTCAAACTGAACAATGATTTTTACAATGATTTGTATTTATTTCAATTCATTTTGTAAGAATCTAAATCTTAGAAGCTCATGATTTGTACTATCACTCCTTGGAAAATGTATAAGGTTAAGTTATTTTATCATTTATTTGTCTAAAAAATCTCATTAAATTGTATAGTTGTTAATTGACTTAACTAGCGGGTTGGGTTATGTGACATCACGACTAGTTGGATTTATGAGTCGTGACAAAAAATTAGGGGTTGGGTTTAAAGATGGTTGGATTTTATCGGGTTGCGCATGGTTAATTATACATAGTCAACGTTAAAAGAAATGTTAGGGTGAAGTAAAGAAGAACCAATAATATAAAGACACGTGGAAAATGTGGCGTTGAAAAATTAATTTTTATTATTTAAAAACCAGAAAATTAGAATATTAGTGAAAAATGGCATAAATAGACCAAAACTATAAGGTTAGTGGCATGAATAGGCCAAAAGTATAACGTTAGTGGCTTGGATAGGCCGACCTTTTAATGGATGGCATAGATAAGTCATTTCCGTTAGTTGAGTGACATTTTTAGGCCTTTTCCGATCAGAATATTGATAGACAGAAAGTAAAGTGTTATTTTGCTTGGAATAATGTGTAACATAAGTTTGTCAGAAATTTCGTGTCTTACAATGGCTGTTGAAGTCACTATTTATAGTTATACTTAGGGAACAAGGTCATAGGATCAAGCGCTCTTAAATGACAATAACGGGGGTCATTGATGAACATATAACGGTAGGCTAAGAATGCCAAATTCTTTGTAACGGATTGTATATTTAATACTGAGGAATATTCTTCATTGAATGTCATATGGTGGCAAATATTCGTTTGCCCTCGTTGACAATGTTCCCCTCGGGGCCTGCCCGATGCCGACCGAAGTTGTTGTCCTCGATCTTGGTTTCCACTCGCTTCGACTTCCATCTGTCTCTGGTTTCACGTGTAATTCTATCATTCGAATGTATAATGTGAACCGATTTCCCTATACAGATAGTCCCACTGCTTTCTGGTGGCACTTGGGTCATCGAGAAGTTGGTGAAGATTCCTTTCTTGCCGGAAAATTTTCTGAACCCTTTTGAAAAGTTTCTGACGCTTGATTAGGCACACGTCTCTCCGTATTTAATACCCCGAACACATGTCACTCCACAATTTAGCAATATTTTCGTCGGTTCTCGAGGTAATCATGGCCACAATTTTAGCCGCCTATTCATTTACTTATACGCCTTATTCTTCTTCTTTTACCCTTCACAATTCTACAAACGCTCTCAACATCTTTGCATTCATCTCTTTCCTGCTTCCACTCTTCTTTAATCTTCTTCTTCAAAGAACTCTTATTACCTTCTGTTGATCATGGCTTCTTCTTCCAAGAATGCAGGTTCTCTCATCTGTGGGGGTCCGAAGAAGAACAAAAAGAAAATCACCATTTATTTTGACCCCCCTATGGTGAGCACCATCATTCCCAAGACTCAACATAGCCAAGGACTTCGAAGAGAAGCTTCCTTCTTCAAGTTCTCGAACTTGGGTTGTTGGCATATACCCTTCTTCCATATGTCCTTCCAGCATCCTTGTTGTGAAGAAGGATTGTGATTGTCATGATCTGAATATCATTTCTCCCGAACTGGTGGAGAGAGTAACCTTCCCTAAGAAGGGATTCATGTACGTTTAAACGTACCCATTTACTTTAGGTGCATTTTATTTGAGCGGGGGAATTGAGTGATTTTGAAGTTGTGCCACAAATACCAGATTTGTTTGGCACAGGTGGGCCTTTCGGCGTGGCGGACGGCGATCTGTCTACGATGGTTGTGCCAGGAGACGAAGGAGGAGCTTACCTTGTCTCGCATGATGAATCTCTACTCCCCCAAAAAATTTCGTAGGGGAGTAGTAAATTTTAGCAAACGTGGCCACCATGCTTTGCTCACTAGCATGGATGATGACAACGACCGTGGATGGATGGAGCGGTTTGTCCTTGTTCCCACCATGGATATCATTCCGGCTACAACTCCATTTTGCCTGAGTCTTGGACTCATCCATGTAAGTCCAAAATTTCCCGGAGCGGACTCCGAATGCACACTTATCGGGATTAAGCTTTGTGTTGTGCTTCCTTAGGATGTCAAATGTTTCTTCGAGGTATTTCAGATGGTCACATGCGTTGAAAGACTTAACCAACATATCATCTATGTAAACTTCTATTATTTTCCTTATTTGCTTTTCGAAAATTTTGTTCACGAGCCTATGATAAGTGGCTCCGGCGTTCTTAAGCCCGAAAGGCATCACATTGTACGACCACCTCTAGCGGGATACCTGCCATATCCGTGTGCGATCATGAAAAACAATCAATATTAGTTTTAAGAAATTCTATAAATCCTGACCTAAGCTCGGGGTTTAATCTTGTCCCCAAGTGGAACTTCCTTTCTAGGAACTTTTCGAACAATGCCACCCATTCGAGTTCTTCCGCTATGGATTTAGTTGCGCCAGTTTTTTCTAGTACCTAGAAATACCTTGGTACCTGATACAATTTTGATGACTCCTCCCCTTTTTCGTCTTCGTTTGATTCAGGAGGGATCAGTTCCTGTAATTGCTATGCCACGTGTTCCTTCCCTTTAATGCTAGAAACCGAGATCGCATTCATCTCCCTTGCCGGCGGTTGATCTCCTCTTATTTGTTTGATTCCATTTGGAGTTGGGAATTTCAAAAGTTTATGGTATGTTGATGGTACAACCTTCATCTCGTGTAGCCACTGTCTGCTAGGAATTATGTTGTAGCCGATGTCGCCGTCTACTACTTCAAACAAAGTAGTGTTCATGAACCCTTTGGTGTTTGTGGGCAGCAAGATCTCCCCTCGGTTGTCACACTTGCTAAGTTGAACACGGTGATGAGCTTTGTGGCAGGAATGATGCTTCTGATTAGCTTGGCTTGCTTCATCACTCTCTATCGAATAATATTGGATGAACTTCCCGGGTACACCAAAACATGTTTCATTTTAAATCTAAAACATTATGAGAAATTACGAGGGAATCATTGTACGGTAGTAGGAGTCCATCACCGTCTTCCTCTGTGAAGGTGATATTGTCCTCAGTGACTTCCCGGTGTTTCTTGTTGTGAGTTACTGATACCTTGGTCTTTTTTGCTGCCGAAAAGGTTACACTGTTAATCTCATTCACCCCGAAAATCATGTTGATCGTTAATCGAGAAAGATCTTCCTATCTTCGAGGGTCTGCATTGTCACAATTATGACCGTGGTTTTATTTTTAGCCCGGTCGCTTAAGAACTCTCTGATATGTCCATTTTTTAGCAATGTCGTCGCCTTCTCGCGCAGATCTCGACAGTCCCCAGTCCGATGGCCGTTAGTCCCATGATACTCGTACCATAGATCAGGATCTCTTTGGCTGGGATCAAATCTTATTGACCTCGGGAACCGTGCTTCCTTGATGTTTCTCATCGCCAATACCAGCTCCACTATGCTGACATTGAAATTATACTCAGACAGTCTGGGATAGGTGGAATCCCAGGTTCCTGATTCCTCTTTGTCCTGCAATGACATGTTATTCCGGCCACAGTTAGTTCTTCTATCGGAAGCGAACTTGTCCGTCAACCGGAGACCTATGCCTTGTCCATCGGCCCTTTTGTAGGGAAAAAATTGAAGAAGATCGCCGATCTGCATCAAAATCATCCTTCGACTTATGCCTGTTCGTTTCTCAATCCCGACCCTTAGTTGATGCAGTGAAACCAAGCTAGTAATCTTCTATTTTTATTTTTGATTTGTAACCCCATATAGTTTCCTGGAACTCGAGCAGGCTTTCTTTCAGTTTTTGGGAGGCGTCGGAATTCCTCGGGTTCAGTCCTTTAGTAAACGCCTTAGCCGCCCATTCATCTAGCACTTGCAGTAGCAACATCTTTTCTTTATGAAATCTGTTCACGATCTCCCACAAGAATTCGGACTCTCCTTGCACAATTCTGAATATGTCGGCCTTGCAGGCATGTACCTTCCTTGCCCCGACATGATCCTTGATGAAAGAATCTGCGAGCATCTCGAAGTAATCTATTGAGTGCTTGGGTAAAAGTGAATACCATGTCAGGGCCCCTTTCGCGAGGGTTTCTCCAAACTTCTTCAGCAGGACCAACTCAATCTCGTGCGGAGCTTAGTCGTATCCTTTTATCGTCATTTTATAAGTCGTGATGTGCTCCTGAGGATCCGATGTCCCATCATACTTTGGAACGTCTGGCATTTTGAACCGATTCAGAATCAACTCTAGCGCTACGCTCAATTTGAACGACATCTGGGTGTATCTCTTTGAGTTCGGGCCCTTTAGCACTGGTGGTTCACCCGAAAGTTGGTCCATTTGGGTGTATATTTCCCTCATAAACCGCATGAGTTCGATTTGAAAGGATCATCAATGTTATTGTTACTAGATTTTCTGCTGATCCCCCCGGCCCCATCGAAGAGGACCTCACCCCTCGAGGTGTTGTTATCTACCCTTTGCGATGTCTGATTTGCGGGGAAACAGGAGAAATTATACCTCTTCCATTCGCATTGTTGGAAGCACCCGACAACGCTTGCCTGAATTATGTCATGGACTATTCTTGCTGTGAGAGATGGCCCATGATAATCTTTTGATGTTCCCTCAGGATACTCACCGTTTCCAGAATGTGTTCGTCTTCGGCGTCATCAGGAGTTGTTTCCCATACGTGTCAGGGATATTGCCCGCCATGAACCGGTGTGGCTACGTCCTCCTCGTTACGGGTGTTGCTGATTGAATCCTCGTGGGGCCTAGACAGTTCCATAATTGATTTGCTCCTTGCATCTATTATATCTTTGATTCTTTGTTTCTTAGCAGAACTCGTAAAAGATGGCAGATAACGATGTCAACATCGCCCGTAACGAGGAGAAATGTCTAGGCCCCACGGTAGGCGCCAAACTATTTACCCGTAAAATGGTACAGTTGAATTTATAACGTGGTTTATAGACAAACAAATCGATTATGATAAATAAGTTAAATAAAATACAAGACTTAGTGTTTAAATCGAGATAAGATAGCATACGATTTGGTTCTGGGAGCAAGGTTTCCGAAAGCAGCAGCAAGAATATTGATAGATAGAAAGTAAAGTTTTATTGCTTGGAATAATGTGTAACATAAGTTTGTCAAAAATTTCGTGTTTTACGACGGCTGTTGAAGTCACCATTTATAATTATACTTAGGGCCCTATGATCAAGCTCCTCTTAAACGACAACAATGGGCGACATTGATCTATGAATGCCAAAATTCTCTGTAACGATCGTGTATTCAATACTAAGGAATATTCTTCATTGAATGTCATATGGTGATAAATATTCGTTTTTCCTCGTTAACAATGTTCCCTTCAGGGCCTGCCCGGTGCCACTGAAGTTGTTGTCCTCGGTCTTGGTTTCCATTCGCTTCGACTTTCGTCTGTCTCCAATTTCACGTGTCATTCTATCATTCGAGTATTTAATGTGAACCGATTTTACCCTATTCAGTTTTGACACGTCTATCGTTATTTGCGAAAAATTCTGACATATGAATATTTTTCTTTCCCAATATTGATGCTTTTTCGTATGCGTTTGGACATACTTTTAATTTTTGAAAAAGAAAATAGTATTTGGAGTTATGTTGAAAAATGGTTTGGAATCTAAAATTATGTTTGAATATGCATTTCCCTTGAAAAAATATTGCATTTTTGTGAGTGAGAAAAAAAATTCTGATAAATTTTGAAAAACTCATTTACGAAAATTTTCAAAAACTTACAAAATTTCATGGACAAACACATTTAAAAAAGGGAAGAAAAGAAAACAAGAATTTTTGGTCAAGCGGAGCCGAATCATCTTTTCTTATTTCTCTTTGGTCATCAGTGAAGAGATTTCCACTAATTCTAGTTTTTAAAGCAAATAAGGATGTTTGATCCATTAATAGGCAGACAATTATCGAATACCGAAATCTACTTCACGCCAGCTTTGACTAACAAGCTAATCTCAAAAGTTAAAGGCATCAAACATCAAGGAGCAGTCTATATTCAATTGAATTCTTTTGTTTTCTAATGAAAGAGACTTTTATTAAATAACACAAGCGGATGTTATTACATAATGGTAAATGAACGTATAGTTCTAGTTCCATAAAGGTTTTCCTTTAGTTCATTAAGGATAAAGGGACGTGGGTATACAAAAATAAAAACATTTCCCCCCATGGTTGGATCTCTGTCTTTCCGATAGCAGGCCAGTTTATCTCCTGCAATATTGGCTTCTCTAAAGATATGGCACACCTAAAGGCTACACACCTTCTCCATTAGTTGCCTGCAATTCATTAACATGTGTGAGAAAGTGATGATAGGCTATAATTGCATATTTTAGTCGCTTATTACACTCTAATTTACTGCACTTTAATTGAGTTTGAGCTTTAATCGCTAGTGTTTTGCACTAATTGTGTGTTTTATGCCTTGTAGGAGTGATTTTGAGCTATGTAGATGTTATGGAATGAATTCAAGTGATTTGGAGCTTTGAAGTCTGAGTAAAATCCCAAAGAATTAAGCCAGGATCGTGTTCTGGGATCAACAGATGATAGTTAAGAACGAACGAAGAATCGAGTAGGCATATTGTGCACTGTATAGTAAAATACACATAACTCTTTTTGCTCCGAACTCCATTTGATGTCCACAATATACTTTTGGAAAGATAATTCCAAAGGGTACAACTTTCATGTTTTATATTTGTCCAAATTCCAAACATAACAGGGTGAAATATGCGCGACAAGTGCGCGGGCGCGCACTGGCCGCGGATGTGAGGCAGAAACTAGCCAAAATCTACGATCAATCCGCGGCCGCGCACGTGTTATCCAGGAAAAGTGTCATTTTTCATGTAGGAAAAGGTATAATTATTTGGGCCCGACCCTACTCGATATATATACATGAAAATACGGTATTTTGGGGACTTTTGACACACTTTGGACCTAAGTAGGAAAGAACACACTAGGAGCAATGCGGAGAATTCTTCTATGAGGTTTTCACTTCCTTCTTCCTATTCCCATTGTTGGTTATGACTTTTAGTGTTGTAGTTTTACATACTATCATGAGTAACTAATTTTTTATCTAGGGTTTTGATGGAACCTTTTGGAGGATAAATTCGTGTTATGTTTTAATACAATTGAGCCGTTGGATTTCTCTACTTGTTCAACTGCGTGTTTGTTGCTGTTGATTGAATGATCATCAATGGATTGTGCCTATTTAGTGTGTACTGCTCGAGATAGAGTATATATTTAGGTAGTTGTTGAACAACATCACTCCTAACGTATGTGAGAGATCCATACAGAGGGTTTAAAGGCGTGATTAGAGATAACGAAACCTTGGTGCGATCGTAGTGAGCGGTGAATTAAGTGCCAGCTAGTGTAGTTCGATAGAATATATCTAGTAAATTACGGTAGTTGCTCGAGAGAGAATTACAACAACCAAAGTACTCACGATCGGTAGAGAATACCTAGGCGAAATTATAGAAGACACGACGGGAAGGATTCCGATAATTGGGGAAATCATAACTCTAGACCTCCTTAGTCTTGTCTTCAATACTTATCCATGTTAATTGATAGTTGTACTGCTTTCTAGTATTTGTTAGTTAATTAGATAAAAATAAATATTATAATCTTTATAATTAGAAAATTGTATGGACTTGTGTTTCTTAGCGATATTGAACAATTATAGCTAAGCCTTAGTTCTTTGTGGGATTCGACTCCGGACTCTTAAACCAGATTATATTTCTAGCGAGCGCCTATCCTTTTTAGGACTAGAGTTGGGCATGATCAAACTTTGGCGCCGTTGCCGGGGAACTAACGGTGTAGTTGTAGGTGTACATATTGCTAGGTTTCAAGTTTGAACTTTTATTTTTATTTTATGTATTTGATTTTTTTATTTTTGTTTTACTTGTTGATTTTAAAAACATTGCATCTTGGAATTATGAGAGTTTTAATGTTGGTAATTCTACTTTTAATCCTCCTTATGTATATTGTGGAGAAAACCACCCATGGCAAAATTATCAAAATATTCCCGAGAGCGAGTTATGTGCACCAACTCAATCTTATGTGTGGAATGTATGAGATATGTGTGGTGGTCGAGATGGTCACTTTCATGGTTGTGCTTATATTTTTTATTTTCCCCAACCCCTTACTTTGATGGTTCTTCTTTTTCTTGTGAAGTTAATAGGAACAAAGAACCTAGGGATGATGACCTGAAAGAGATCAAGGATATGCTAAGGTGCCTTGTAGAACAAAATAATGAGAAACAACTGCACATACAAATGCAAGATGCTACTATTCGCAACCTGGAGGCACAAGTGAGTCAACTAGTTGAAGCATTTAATGCTCAACATGTTAATACTATGAATAGTAGCCAGGAGCAATGTGCATTGGAGACAAAAATTGGGTATCACTAGAGGGGTCCATAGTAGAACACCAACAATCAATCAAACGAGAATTTAAGAATGTCGATATTGTAGAAGAGATACTAGAGTCAACCAAAGACAGTGATGATACATATTTAGCCGACTCTAGTGTCATGGGTGTTGAAAAAGTAGACACCAATGTTCATGTAGTTGAGCGCATTGGTCCACACTCCAAGCACTTTTTCAGATCGTGTTTGGATGATGATATAAAAATAGAGTCATCCGGGCCACTTGAGGAGTCAAGGAATGTCACGACCCAAATTCCCAACCTTAAAGATCGTGATGGCGCCTAACACCACACTTGCTAGGCAAGCCAATGTTAGAATTCGAGTAGCTAATTTCCTTTGATTATTTTCTTAAGCATCAATAATAAATTTAAAGTAAACTTAATCTAAATGATTTCTAAAGATAAAATAATAAACAATTGAATAAAAACAAACCACGAACTAATCATATAATAGATCTAGAACTACCCCAGAGTCTGGTGTCACAATTCACGAACTATTAAAGAATACTACAAATAATGGGATGAAAGAAATAATGTAATTGTTCTGAATATAATAAAATAGTTTTATAAAAATAGGAGAAGAATCTCGGGATCTGCGAATGCCGGCAGATATACCTCGTATCTCCGAATAAATAGATGGATGTTCTAAAAATCTCTATTGCTGGCTAGTACCTGGATCTGCACAAAAGAGTGCAGAGTGTAGTATCAGTACAACCGACCCCATGTACTGAGTAAGTGCCGAGCCTAACCTTGGCGAAGTAGTGACGAGGCTAAGACAGGGCTTTAACGATAAACATGTGATATTAATATATGTACGATAACACTGTTTGCAACAAATTATATGTGATACAAAAATAAATTGCAACCACAATATAAATATGAAGAAACATAATTTTATTGATAAAATGATGCGAGTACAATTCTGTTTGTTCCCTTGATTCTTCTCTCCTGATTATTTACGTGATTCGAGGGCTAGAGCAGCGTATTCCTCGAACGTAGGATGATGCAGGTTTTCATGGATCTATTTGATATCCATGAAGTATATTGTGGATCTTCTTGAATTATTTGATTATCAAGATTATCCGGCCACTTCTTGATATCTTTGTGAATATCCCATGAGTTTATGGGATTTTCGAGATGATCTCCATTTTTTGAGATGTCTCTTCAAAGGGAATATGTGACCCCTTTTATAGGTATTGTTTAGGGTAGAGTAACCTCCAAAAAACTCTGATAGACTCCTAGGATTTCAAGAGTCCTGCAGTATCTTGAATATATGATTTAACTTTATCCTTTAAAATTTTGATGCCTACAAATGCCCCCTACTTCAAGGTTTGTCGGGGTGTAGGCTTGCCGAAACTTGAAGACGAGACTTGAAGTACTCAACAATAGTAGACAAATGATTTTGAGACTTGGAGTTTTCGATTTACATGAGGAAGAGATGAAGGGCAGACTTGGTCCCACTGGGCGTGCCAATTTGTTTGCAACAAATTATATGTGATACAAAAATAAATTGCAACCACTTATAAATATGAAGAAACATAATTTTATTGATAAAATGATGCGAGTACAATTATGTTTGTTCCCTTGATTCTTCTTTCCTGATTATTTACGTGATTCGAGGGCTAGAGCAACGTATTCCTCGAACGTAGGATGATGCAGGTTTTCATGGATCTATTTGATATCCATGAAGTATATTGTGGATCTTCTTGAATTATTTGATTATCAAGATTATCCGGCCACTTCTTGATATCTTTGTGAATATCCCATGAGTTTATGGGATTTTCGAGATGATCTCCATTTTTTGAGATGTCTCTTCAAAGGGAATATGTGACCCTTTTTATAGGTATTGTTTAGGGTAGAGTAACCTCCAAAAAACTCTGATAGACTCCTAGGATTTCAAGAGTCCTATAGTATCTTGAATATATGATTTAACTTTATCCTTTAAAATTTTGATGCCTACAAACACAATAAAATAATTATGTACGAACAAGAAAATATATCTGAGACAATAATTATAAAACAAGAAGGAAATCTAAACACATCAATTCAAATACTGCACCAATAATAAAATAACACAACCGCCTCTTTCAGGCCTCAGCTATAACCAAATCCTCAAAATTTCCAAGTTATTCAAGCTTTATCTTTGAATAAAAGTAGCACCAAAATATGAAAATAGTACTATAAAATAGAAAGTTCCAAATCTCTGTCTTCCTAAAAACAAACAGTAAAAATAGTCATTTAGCTTTCCAAAACTTTGATTCTCTTTTTCTTGAAAAAACATCAGTAAAATATAAATGTAAATATCCTCCCTTATCACTTTAATATATTTATATTCTCCCTGTCCACCCTTATTGCAGTCTCATATATATATATATATATATATTTCTCCTGTCCACCCTTATCACAATCATATATATTTATTTATCATGTCCACCCTTATCACAGTCATATATATTTATTTTTCATGCCCACCCTTATCACAGTCATATATATTTATTTCTCCTGTCCACCCTTATCACAGTCATATATATATATTTATTTATTTATTTATTTCGACTTTCACGATTCAGGCCAAGCCTCTCACAATACTATTATTTCCTCAATTTCAAACAGAAGATCATATAGCTCGTATGCTTTAACCAATAATATTTCACAATAAAACCAACTAGAATATAAGTAAACACTGTAACGTTGTCAATCCAGCTCAGTCTTTATATACTATGATAAACTCAAGAGAACAGCCAACATCTTTAACACACTTACAACAATAATTGGAAATAACTCAATGAAACCCAATAAATACGCGAACCTAAACAATTATAAATAATACACTGCATTTTTCTTATAACCTCATCAATAACCTCTCAACCATGAAACCAACAGGAATATCAAAATATATATATATATATATATTTATTTCATAAAAACAATGCCAAACCTATCAACCATGTTTATATCACAAGGGAACCAGCTCAAACAACCAATACTCTTTCCAAATAGTCACAACGATAACTAAAAACAATTCAACAAGGCCAAATAGTCATAAAAACAGTAATGAACATGTAACAGTTAAAACAATGATCAAATAAGTGGGGAACGAGAAAAAGGATCATGTTTAACAAACGATTTGGGTGGTGCATAGATACTCGTCACCACACCTATACACCACACACATGCAATTCACGTAGCAAACAAGTGGGGAGTCTTATTCCCTCAAGCTAAAGTTAGGCCAAACACTTACCTCAATTCCGCAGGCCACTCACAGCTCAATTATTGCTTTTCCTTTTGAATTCACCTCTAAATTGCTCGAATCTAATCAAAATTAACTTAATATCATTAACTAATGCTAAAGGAACTAACTTTATTGAAAAATATAATTTTTCCTAAGTTTTCTCAAAAAAAGTAAAAACCCGACCCTGGGCCCGCTTGGTCTAAACTCGGGGTTCGGGCCAAATTACGTTTACCCATTCACCCACAAACCCAAATATACAATTAATTTTGAAATCCGATCTCAATTTGAGGTAAAGATTCGATTTTTATAAAATTCCCTAATTCTACCCAAACCCTCAATTTTTACCATGAAAAATCTTAGTTTTTGATTTAAAAGTGATGAAAAACAATGGGTAATTGAAGGAGTAAAGTTTAGAATTGATTACCTATGACTTGGGGATGATATTTGGTGAAGAAATTCGTTCCTAGGGCTGTGGGGTTCGAAAATTTGAAGAAGAAGAAGTCTACCCGTTTTGTATTTATTTTTCTGCCAGCTTTTCTATCTCGTTTATCGTGCCAAACGATCCCTAAACTCGATTTTCTTGTGTCCATTGGATTTCTTGTGAAATTCTAATGAATTTAGGCTTTTGAATCACTCAATATGACCTTATAATGAAGGAGATATGTAGGTTTTAAGATTTGCAAATAGTGCAGGTTTTTAATACGCCGTCAGGGGCAAATTCGTAATTAACCAGAAAAATCTGGGCAACCTTGGTAAAATGGCCATAAAATCCTCATACGATGTCCAAATTCGATGATTCTTTTTGCTACGGGTCCGTAATTACGATACGGATCTAATACTTCATTCAAAACATAAATCGGAGCTCATTTGTTCAATATGATATCATTTATGCTTGAAGAAACGACGTCGAAGCATAAGAAAGAACGAGCGCAACACAACCCAAACCTATTTGAAACTCACCCGAGCCCTCGGGGCTCTAAATCAAACATGCACGCAAGTCTAAAAGCATAATATGGACTTGCTCCTTCGATCAAATCATGAAAATAACATGTAAAACAACGAATTAAACCTCAAAACTCATTATTTTCCTCAAGAACACTTATAGTTCATAACTTTTCAACCGGATGTCTGAATCACGTCAAACGAACTCCGTATTTCACCAAATTTCACAGGCAAGGCCTGAATATCATAACAAATCTGTACCGGTCTCCGGAACCAAAATACGGGCCCGATACCAATGACTTCAAACATTAATTCTTTTCATTATTTCATAAATATTTCAGCAAAACAATTTCTTTCAAAAATTGATTTCTAAGGCTTGGGACCTCGGAATTCATTTCCGGGCATACGCCGGGGTCCCATATTTTACTGCGGACCTTCCGGGATTGTCGAAACACAGATTTGAGTCCGTTTACTCAAAATGTTGACTAAAGTCAACTAAAACCAAATTTTATAATTCTAAAAATTATTGTTTCTTATATTTTAACATAAGCTTTCCGGTTTCACGCCCGGACTGTGCACACAAATCGAGGTAGTTAAAATTAATATTTTTATGGCTAATAAGCCTAGAACGGAGTCTAAATTCATAAAATGACCCCTTGGGTCATCACAAGGAATGAGGAACAAGGTACCTCAATTCTGAAATTCTTCTTGCTAGAAAGTCGGAATTACACACCTCATCTAAAGGCCAAGAAGTGCAGAATACTATATTATTTCCTTGGGCCAGTTATATTCGTTCCACCACCCCATGAGCATAATCATAAGCTTGAATCAAAACTTCGGGTTCAATTCATAAGCTCGAGGCGGAGGCAAAAAGTAGTTCATGTCGTGTCGCGACGTTAAATCAAGAGCTTGTTGGGAGGCAACCCAACTTTTTTTTTAATATTTAATTTTTATTATTATATTATTCTTGTAGTGTCGATTTTTGATGTTTTAGGAGCATGGAATGCAAAGCCATTGGAAGGATACACCAACAAACAAGATGGTTGGAACTAAGTGTGAGGTACCCACACGAAGGCAAGGCCTGGGAGAAGTCTGAGTACCCCATGAGATTCTAGTTCTTTGGCCTTTGGCCTACCAAGGAGTTTCTTTTACCCTCTTGTATGTATGGGTGTGCATTGGGGACAATTTTAAGTGTGTGTGAGGAGATTGTCTAGGTGACTTTCCATGCTATTTTAGTTGTGTTGTTTAATTGAATAATTTTTTGTTACAAAACTAGAAAAGAATGGAATTTTCCCGACGATGGATCTATTAAATATTTTTCTTGAGGAATTTAAGTTGAAAGGAAAAAGACAAAAATATTTTCTTTTTTTAGGTAGTGTAGCAATCCCCCCTTGGTTTTTCTTTGTGCCGCGGTTCTTTTTCAAGGGTTTTGTTTGAACCGGGTGTAGTTAATTTTTTTTAGGAATAGGAGCCATTGTGCTGTGTTTTGAATTGAAGCAATATCTCTTGACTTTGTTATGCCTTGAGAATAGTGAATACTTTGGTTGTGACGCTTAGACTCAATTTTTTACTCTTGTATAAGTAACTTAAATTGTATAATTTTAAATTTGCTTAACCGCTTTGACTAGAGTGTCTTGACGAGTCTAATCTTGAGTGAGTTATGTGCCATGTGTGTGTAAGGTTTTGTGTTATTCTGTGCATTGCATTTGATGCCTAGAACTTGCCCCGTGTGTTTGCAAAGCGAAATAATAGTTTTGTTCAGTCTTGGAAGTGATATAGGCGTTTCTTTGTTGAGTCAGACATGTATATTTTACCAGCCTAATTGTTATGTATCGTAGTTAACCCCTTTGAGCCTGTAATACTGTTTCTTTGGCAACCACATTACAAGCCTTACCCATTTGTTTGAATTAACCATCTATTTGAACCTTCTAACCTCTCACGAGCACTTGAATTGTTATGAACTGTGTAAAAGTTAAAGTGTGGGGTGGTTGGTTTGGCTTTTCAGTGAAAATAATGAAATAAGGAGAAAGATGCACTGCTTTGAAAAAGTAATAGCCACTTGAATTGAAAAAGAAAGAAATGAAAAAAATAGTTATATTGCTGTGGAAAAAATATTCCTTGATAAGTGGTGACTCTTGATGTAATTGTGCTTAAAGAAGTATGGGTTAATATAAATTGAGGTGAAGGTGGAGTTTGGTTTGACATAAGTATGAATTTTGAATGTTAAAGTATATGTATTAAAGTGCTTAAGGAGGTGTAGTCACTCTTATATCTAAATGTATCCTACCCGTCCCGCAGCCTACATTACTGTGAACAACTAATTTTTGACCATACTCAAATGTTATACTATTTTAGTGTAAATATTCTTTTTAGGTCTAATCTTAATATTTTAAAGTTTTATATTACTCTTAATAGATTTTATTTGATTTAATTAAAAAAAAAACTCACATTCTTAAAGTATAGATTTTTTTTATTTTCCTTTACAAAAAACAAATCAATCAAAAATAACAAATATATATATATATATATATATATATATCACCTTCTTTTTATTTAATAAAAATGGATTACTAAAACAAAAAAAGTTAAAAAAAAATAAAAAGACCAACCGAAGAAATAAGATGCAATCTGCATCTTTTCCCACTTCCCCCCTCACGATCTTGCACACACCCTCACGATTTTGCACCCACACACGATCTTGCACACACCTATGTATATATCTAATACCACACTTCACAATAGAAGGGGGGAAGGAAAAAAAGAAGACGCACGCAGATACACATACAGTTAGAGGCAATAACAACTTCTTCCTAAAAAATCACTAGCTTTCACCATGTTTACAACCATGTAAAACTCACTATTCCTCACCAAAAATCAGCAAGAAAACACCATTAAAGCCACCCAAAATATCACCATTTTCTCCATTAAGATCAGCAGCTTTCTAGCCTCGAAAAGCACCCTAAATTACTCTAGAAACTGTCCAGAACACAACTAAAAAACATCCATCTTTTCTTCACAAAGAGTGCAGCATTTTTGGGATCGAGTTCAGTTAAAGCTCGGATCGTTGGTCACTAGTTCCGTTCGAGTTTCACGGTGTGGTCCCGAGCTTCGGCGAAAGTCCGTTGTCTCTTTCAAGTTCTTTTGATTGTCGCTCTCATCCGAGCAAACCAGTAGATGTAAAAGTTATTTGCTGGAGGTTCTTAGTATTATTGAAGGAATTTTGCTAACAGAAGGTCACTTCTCAACTTGCCTTTTACTATTATTGTGATATTTTTGGTAAATGTTTAGTCAAGTTTATTCTTTTCTAGGTTGGAGTATCTTTTCTTTAGTCTTGATTAGTTGTTATCCATGATTTTTGTTTCTTGTTTTGGTGCCTTGAAGAATTTGTTTTATCACGTGTGTAAATATTAGTATTCTATTTAGTGTTATAGAATTTAGAAATGAAAGTTGACTGGTCTTATATGATTTCATTTGTGATTTTAACTAAG
>MDKH01211506.1:0-30794 GCA_005239495.1 Nicotiana undulata
ATTTAAAATATAAGCCATGTTATTTATTGAATTTAAATTCAATAAATTTTACATGCCTACAAGTATTAAAGCATATAATCTCCCACAACGTGTAATCGTATAGGGTGGAGTAGTGTAATAATTACGGGTTTGGACTAACATAGAAACTTTTGCTTAAAACTGTATTTGTATAAGAAAATTTATTAAATTTGTAAAAATATTTATTTGCGAATTCAGTAACTAAAACACGTTAGAGTTCACTAAGAAAATCAGAACTATAACCTTCAAATCATGGCTCCGCCTCCTCTTGTTAAATTAAATTCGTTTTAGTGATTGAGGTGTATGCATGTTCATAATCCTTACTCTAATTTCAACATAATTAGTTGGATGGGCCAGGGTTCAACTCACATATTACGTTTTTTTTTTTCATTTATTATATTCAGTACCTAATTGTGTTTACTTTTGCTAGTCATTTTGAGTTGGATAATGCAAATTATAACTGGAAAAAAAAGCAAATAAAATCATGGTCTATTATTTGGAAGGTACAAAATCTGAGTTAAGGATATGTAGAGTTGTTCCAACATCTTAATATTATTATTTTGGATTTCTGAAATTATAATTTTTTGAATGGTGCGGGAAGCGTGGTGTCACATATTATTCTTAGCTAGCTTATCATGTTATATTAAATAATTATTTAAATTTCTAAGATCAACTAATAAGTTGACTTCTCTGCATGTGCATGCAACGGATAAAGAGAAATAAATAAATATCCAAATGTTTGACCAAATATTCTGAATTATTGAATGACAAAGTTTGAAAAATCGCACGACCAATCGAGTTACTCAATTTCAGAATATTAAAATTAATTTCAGCATCATTATATTTTTCAAATAAATAAATCACCTGCTCTCTGTGCATTACAGTGAGATATCTGTGAATATTATCATATAATATCACAAAATCGTTAACTTCGCACGATCCATATAACCAAATTATCATTATTACTTTCCACTATTCAAGTCAGTATTAAATAATTAAGAAAGTTTTTCTATAGAGATAATATTGTAAGATCTTAAAAGTAATTTGTACTGAAGATTATGTTTGATACTGCAATTCCTTTTTATGTATCATGGTTTATACATAAAATTTTCCTGTCCATGTGACATTTTTTAAATAATAAAATATATTGTTTACTATTTTAAGTGTATTACTTTTTTAGATATTCTTTTCCAACAAAATTTATAATAAAACTTGAATAAACTTCTTTATTAAAACTAAATTTTTTTTTAAAGCTAAAAATGATGAAGTTTTAGTTTTTTTAGATTTGGACTGAAAAAGAAAAAATATACTGTTTTTTATAATAATGACATTTAAAATATATACAAGTACATAGATTAAACTTTATTACTTTGGCTAAAAAATCTTATATTTTAGTTAAAAATAATGGAGCTCGAAGCAAGTATTTTTTTACAAACTTTTCTCGAAAAGAAAATACACAACTGAAATAAAATAGCCATGGCATCGAAAGAAGAAATAAAAAATAAACAATTGCAAGTTCAAATAATTAAATAACCATTATCTATATCTATACTATATTAAAAGCACGAAGGTCTTTAACGAGATGTCGTTCATATTTTTTACCCTCTAAAAATAAATTTCACATTGGATAGAATTGTAATTTAAGTTATTTTCCTAATATTTAGGATTTTTAAACCAACTAAAAATTGACTTATTAAATCGTTCCCTATTTAAATTATGTATATAATCCGAATATTTAGGACACTAAAATTAGTTAAAAAGTTACCTTATATAGATCAAAAAATATATAACCATGATTGTTCACACGATGGTCCATGTTATTATTAGTTTAGCTTCTAATTCTAATTACATATTTGTAGTCTTACCCAACTCTTCTAAAATATTTTTTAGGGAGTTGAATGAGGTTGAAATAATAGTTAAATGAAGTAGTATGTTCTATACTACGTGTACATACATTGCTATGAAGAAATGGGGAATGTCGTTTTTAGGTCTTTTAATTTGGCCGTTTAATTATGATCACACTTATAAACATGACAAAACAAAAATATTGATTACAAAAATTAGAAAAATATAGAAGAAAATTATTTTTCTAACAATTTTCTCATGAAAATATTTTAAAAAACAACTATAATATTCTTTTTGAATTGAATTACACAACTTTAAATATCCCAATTAAAATACAAAAACTGATTATACAAACACAAGAAAACTAACACACTAAATCCGTGAGAATTGGTTGAAAAAATAAACTCTAGATATGAATTTTACATTAATTTCATATTTTACTCCTTCTACATAGTATTAACGTCTTATATTAGTTAGATGACTTCATGTTTATGCCTTTTTAGAATTAACATAAGAATATATAGTTTTTTGAAAATAAAAATATAATAATTCTAAATCTTCAAAGTTATATGATCTTGTTCAAACTAAAAGGATGCATAACTTGTAAAATTAAAGCAATAAAATTATAAATATTAAATAAATTTTATGTTAAATATATTGACTGAGATGATTAAGAACTCATGTCGGACAAAGTTTCTTCTTTTATTGAGTTAGCAAAATAGAATCAAGAATCATCAATTTAGGAACTCAAAATTTTTTCTTTGACATATATTTCATGATTCAATCAAAATTTAATATAATTTTTTAAAAGATGTACTCATTGAGATAAAAATATACACGCAACGCGCGTATCCTTAGACTAGTATTTAATAAAAATAACAAAAGTTATTCACATTAGTATTCTATTATTTTATCTAGAAGTTTATTTGGCTAACCAATTTTTTTACAATTTTACCCGAAAAAGAAGAAACACGCATTAAAACAAATAGACATTATATTTTTAGAAGAAATTAAAAAGAATGAAGTCGGTTTAAAGTGCACATAGTATAGTATATTAAGATGACAAAAAAATACACAATTGAAACAAATAAATAATTACCTACGATTATGTGATTATAACGGTTAAAAATAATCCACTTGGAAGATTATTTTTCGATTTTTCTTCATTCTCATGCACTTAAAAAAACGTGTATTCACACTCTTCGCCACAACAACTTCTAGGGGGTAATGACTACAAATAGTCAAGTTTAACGGAGTAATTAAGACCAGGAATAGTTTAGAGATGTAATTCATGCCAAGTTTAATTTTTTTTTAGGTATCCCGCCTATATATATATATATATATATATTATGAATTCATTGCAAAATTATAAATATTTGAATGAACCCAATTCTGAATTGCGCCTCTAATGACAACTCATAAGATAGTTGAAGAGGAGGATGTTTTCATATGATTTTAATTTGTTGACTTAAGCTAACTCTATAATTAAACGACTAGGTCCGTTTGGACATAAGAAATTTTTCCTTTTTTTCAAAATTGTTTTTGAAAATAATATTTGGTTATCAAAATCTTACAATTTTTCCAATCTCACTTGAAAATGTATTTTTAAATTTGAAAAACTGGTGTGAACCAGTTCACCAGTTTTTCAATTGAAAATGGGAAAGTTGCTAGTGTTTTGTTGTAAAATATGTAAAAATATATATATCCGAATATATTGCAAAAACTATAACCAAACATAACTTTATCTTCAATTCAAAATTTAGTAAAATTCCAAATCTCAAAAAAAAAAAGAAAAAAAAAAGAATCATGTCCAAACTCTTACTTAAAAGAGAAAATGGAATGGTGTTTGATGTGTGCAATGATGGATGGCGGTGTATGAGTAGTGGAGAAGTGCATGTAACTTATATTGCTTTGTTTATGGAGAACTAACTCTCTTAACAGAAAACAGAAAGCAAAATCAATAACTATTACGGTAAAGTCGTTAGTACTCATTTATCTTTAATTATAAATTTCGAATTCGAGCTTTAGATATGAAATCGTATTCGTTAAAAATATAGCCAGTGTAAATCTAAATTTAATTAGGCCCCATACAAACACATGACGATAAACAAAATAAAATATAAAAAGCAGAAAGCAAAACAGATTTCCTCCTTAGGTTTTTCCCTTTATCTTTCTCTTCCCGGCAAGTAAACTACGTACTCTAACCATATTCTTTCTTTTTTTGGTTACTGAAAGTGAAAGATTTCGCATTTTCCTTTGATTACATTCACACGCCAACATTCGACATGCATATAAGGATCCTATAACAACAATATAATAGTGTCACTCAGAATTGTGTGCAAGCATGTTCAATAATCTTAGAAATAAATAACTTTAGTCGTAAAAATATTAATTGTCAAGTGAGTTCAAATAAATTATTTATACAGTTTTAATCATAATTTATATATATACACATTATTATTTTTTGACGAAGCGGGTTGCCACCGTGTACGTTCGCCACTGGTGTCACATGCAACAAACATTATCTGAAGAAAAAACAAACAGAGGAAGAACTTGAATTTTAAGTTAACTTGGTATAAAAACATCATTGTGCTTACTATTTATTTTATGACAACAAATCTTAAATCAAATATAAATTAAATATATACTACTATAATCTTTAAACAGATTTTACTATATATAATTCGAGTCAAGCCATCAATTGAGGCTTTGATCCGGTGATAAAAGTGCAATGTGTGATGTGTGAATTAGGCGCATGCCGCAGATTCAAACTCGCTCACCAACGTATATATGATATTTATGCTGATAAGACTATAATTCGAGTCAAAATCATCCATTTTGCTAGATTAAGATGTGAAATTTGTTGCGATTGAGGTTCGACCCGTACGTAAAAAAAAGAAAATTGTCAGTTGATTGTTCAATTTTAGTACTGATCAGTACTCCTAAAAACAACTAAGTAATTAGAACATTACACGTACTCTAATGTTTCCTAATTTTGTTCTTTGGATATTGGACTAAGCTTAATCATGTTTGCCTTGAAGTAGGGGAGTACATGAACCGAGTTGGTTCGGTTTTTATTAAAATCAAACCAAACCAACTATATCAGTTTGGATTGATTCGCTTTTGTCGGATTTTCGATTTATTTTTGTCACATGAATATTATTCCAATCTTAGTTTGTTAAGGTTATAGATAAATTTTTTATAAGTGAATATATGTTTAGTAAATATTGAAAAAATTGACAAACATATGATCTATTAAAATATTCTAATGGGAGAATTTTTTTTAGTTACACATGATATTTATTTTCTTAGTCATCTAACAATAATTTTCAGTTAATGTACGCTTTCAAGGTTAACACATGAGAGGATCCCAAATATTTCAATATTTTTAAAGAAAATTCAATTTAAAGTCTTAAAAATATATATATAAATTATATATTTGTATGTCGGTTTGATTCAATTTTTTTTACTCAATACTAAATCAAATCAAACCAAACCTAGTCAAAATTTTTAATCGGTTTGGTGCAATTTTCCGATTCGATTTCTTTAAAGAATGTAGAATTAGATTAGAGATGAATACAGCATCTCACTTTGACACAATTTCATCTTCTTATCGTTAAACTTGGACTATACGACTAATTAAACAAGTTTGATCAGATAACAACCCTATTGTATTATAACCGAAAAATGTTCTGAGATGGATATAAGATTTATAATTAATTCTTTATTGGGATCAAATTTTTTATTTTTTTCGAATTAATGTTTGGCCATAAATTTTTTAATTTTCACTTGAAAATGAATTTTAAAATTTTTCAAAAATTTAAAAAACTCCAAAAAACTGATTTTCAAAATTTTAACTCAATCACTCACAAAACTTAGAAAACAATCCAAAATAATATTTATGTCCAAATACAACTCTAATTTTCAAATGCTATTTTCACTTTAAAAATATTTCATTTTTTCTCTTTTGGGATTTTACAATTCTTATGTCCAAACGCCCACTAGAAATCAGTTGAAATTTGAAGAGCTAATTAGGGCTACGCTAAACCTAAGGCTGCGCAAAAAAACAGAATCAAAAAGTGATTCAACAAAAATTTAATTACAAACCAACGTAATTACCAAGAGAGTTTCTACAATACGGTCTAGCCAACACCGTGAAATCCACCGACCAATCATAAGCGACGATACTCGCGATACACTCACGCGCGCTTAGTCGCTTAAGAATTCACCCACGAGAAACAAACATAACGCTCTTGCCCAAAAAACCGGAACCGACCGTAAAGAATCTTTGTTCATCAGCTTGGAAAAATCCGTTAAAATTATTCATTTTGTCTCAATTTATATGATGTACGTATATGTTTATTTTGCATGTTTAAAAATAATATTTTTATATTTAAAAATATCATAAGATTTCAAATTTATATTTACCTTTATTAAAATAATTTATGATTTATTTTAGATTATGCATTTTTAAAATTTTGAAATATAACTCACTTGTTAGCTACATCCAAATAAACTTTTTAGGACCCGTTTGACCATAGATTTTTTTATCAAAATATATTTAGCTTCTTTCTGACAACTACATGTTTGGCTATAGATTTTATCTATATTTTGGCAAATTCCCAAAACCAAAAACTCAAAACTAGCTCGACCCAAAATATCACTATTATATTTTTGTAAAATTGCCTCAAATTTTTATATTTTATAACAGAGCCCACCATTTATTATTTTCTAATAATGATGTTTCGTCGTCTCGATCATTTGATAGTGTATTATGTAGTTCATTATAAAAATGATAATTTTATTCCAAATTTATCTATATTCAAGACTATGATTTGCGATAATATAATGAATGTTTATTGATAAAGATACTGTTGCGTATTTGGGATAATTTTTAAAAGTTGTGAATATATTTTGAAAACTTATATCCAAACACATTTTAATCTTCAAACCAAATTTCACCTAACTTAAATTTTTCAAAAGAAATTTGAAATGCTAGTTTAATCACCGCAATAATTAAAATGTCTCTTTTCTTGAAAACTGAAAATCAGAGGAAAATTAATTTGTTGGATGATGCTCCGCGTAAGTATGAATAAGTGCAAAATGGGTCCCATTTAGTGGGACCAAAGCTCAAGAAAGGACCCCACACTCACTTTCAAACAATCCATACTCTGTGTGTTTAAAAGCAGCTGCAAAGTAGCAATATTTTTGTAAGTCCAAAGTCCTCATTTATTCACACTAATTACTCACTCTCAGCTACTGTTTCTATATTCACCATTTTTCTCTATCTTCTTTGTTCTTTGTACAAGAAAGGGAAAAAGAGGCAAAAAGAAAGAATATTCATTTTCATAAAACAAAAACAGCTTTTTTTATTTTCCTTCTCCACTCTTTCAATCTAAATGGTTGAAGAAACAAGTATAGAATAAAGTGCAAACAAGAAACAAGGAAAAAATTGCTCATTTTGCCTTGAAAAGGCACAATCTTGACAAAGAAGATTAACATGGGTTCGAGGTTAATAATGTTGAACATGTTGCTGATGGTGTTAATGTTATTGGGTTCATGGGTTTTTTGTGCAACAGCTTCTGTTTCATATGACCATAAAGCTATTATTGTAAAGGGACAAAGGAGAATCCTTATTTCTGGTTCTGTTCATTACCCAAGAAGCACACCTGAGGTATGTTCATTTGAAATGTACTTCACCAGCTTAATATAGTGTGTCCCATGTTTTCTTGAATTTTTTTTTTTGTTGCTAAATGGGTGTGTTAAATAATAAAAGTAGAGTTTTTTTTTTTTTTTTTTTTGGGCAAAATGAAATTTCTGTAATGGTTATGTTCTTGCTCCTTTTTATTTTGGGGGTTACACAGATGTGGCCAGGTATTATTCAAAAAGCTAAAGAAGGAGGAATTGATGTGATTCAGACTTATGTTTTCTGGAACGGACATGAGCCTCAACAAGGGAAGGTAAGTTGAAGTAAAATCCTATTTTTTTTCAAATAAATAAATAATATATATTATGTTTTCCATCACTTGGATATTTGATTGATTTTTTTTTGTTTGGATTTCCAGTATTATTTTGAAGGGAGATATGATTTAGTGAAGTTTATTAAGCTGGTGCACCAAGCAGGACTTTATGTCCATCTCAGGATTGGACCTTATGCTTGTGCTGAATGGAATTTTGGGTATTGCTAAAAACATTGTTGTTTTATCTTATCAAAAAGAATGATACCAATTTTAGGTATTATGTCAAATTCTTGCTCATTTTACTCTGTTTCAATTTCAGGGGTTTTCCTGTTTGGTTAAAGTATGTTCCTGGTATCAGTTTCAGAACAGATAATGGTCCTTTCAAGGTTAGACAAAAAAAAAAAAAAAATCCTTATGAAAATTTCTTCCTTTGATGTGATTGGTTTCTCATTTTTTTCTGCATCCCTTTTTTATCTTAGGCTGCAATGCAAAAGTTCACTACTAAGATTGTTAATATGATGAAAGCGGAACGTTTGTATGAAACTCAAGGAGGTCCAATAATTATGTCTCAGGTTGTTTAAAAGTTGTCATTCTCTGTTTCTGTTTTCTTAATTCAGTAAAACATAAGGGGAAATTAATGAAAAATATATTTATCTTGAATTTTTTTACCAGATTGAGAATGAATATGGACCTATGGAGTGGGAATTGGGAGCACCTGGTAAAGCTTATACACAGTGGGCAGCCAAAATGGCTGTAGGTCTAGACACTGGTGTTCCATGGATCATGTGCAAGCAAGACGATGCCCCTGATCCTATTGTAAGTGTTATAATTCAGTATTTTTCTCTTATCATGGTCATATTTCTTTCTATTTTTATTTTTGTTGTGTAATATTGGTCCGAGATGAGCTTAAATGAAGCGAAATGGTAAGTAAGGATTCACACAGTCGACTCCAGCTTGCTTGGGATTGAAGCATAGTTGTTGTTACGATAGTCTTGATATGTTTAATCTTGCTAAGTACATTGAGATATTTGTATATGAATTCTCTACTTTGTTAATATTGTTAAAATATCTAGGTGATACACTTTTTTTCGTTTTCCTTATTCTTTTTCTTTAGTTTCGTACTTTAATATAGCTTTTTCCGTATGTTCAGATTAATGCTTGCAATGGTTTCTACTGTGACTACTTTTCTCCAAATAAGGCTTATAAACCAAAGATATGGACTGAAGCTTGGACTGCATGGTGAGTACATATATCTTTCCAAAGTAATGAAATAAAATTTCTATCTTATGTCTGCAACAGGACATGGTGGGATTAAATTTTGTGTTCAAATTTTTTTGCAGGTTTACTGGATTTGGGGATCCAGTTCCTTACCGTCCTGCGGAGGACTTGGCATTTGCTGTTGCAAGATTTATACAGAAGGGAGGTTCCTTCATCAATTATTACATGGTATGGTTATCGTCTCTTATTTCCAAAGAGAACTTTTATTCTGATGTGCCAAGAAAATTATGTTGTTTATGATTTTCCCTTACCCCTATTTTTTGGTGCAGTATCATGGTGGAACAAACTTTGGCAGGACCGCTGGTGGCCCATTTATTGCTACAAGTTATGACTATGATGCACCTCTTGATGAATATGGTATGCACTTTTGCTTGAAATCTGTTTTAGATTCTTCATGTTAGGAGAAGGTTAAAAGTGAATTTTTGTTTTGTTGTATGACCACTTGATTTGAATTGTGAGAAGCGCCAAAGCAGAATTTTCTTGGTCAACTCCTTGTTTGTTTGTCTTTGTTTTCATTTTTTATATTTCTAGAGTTCTAATTCCAAATTTTGTGAGCACACTACTTAGTATAAATTAACAGCACGTGCAAGGGTCGCCATTGATCTTCTTTTTCAGTAAACATCATGTGTTAGGGTCCCTTTCAATTTTCCTATGAATACATGATAGTATACTAGGTTCATGCCAGCTGCATCCGAAGCAAAAACTACATCTTCTACTTCACCCGAAAATACAAGTTTGATAAATTTTGATGGTTAGCTGATTTCAGTGATCCCATCAAATGTAATTGCTTCACGTACCCCTTGTCCAACTTTCATCATGCTTTTTGGTTAGTCAATAGCTGTTAAATGTAACTTCTTACAGATAAGATTTGTTGACTATCGACTCCATGATTTAGAACTAGGAAGAAAACTCAAAAGAGACTAGACGTGAAGCTGAAGAAACGCATTGTTTAGCCCTATTTAAAATTTTCCATCTGGTCTTTAGGTTTATTACGACAACCTAAATGGGGTCACCTGAAAGATCTGCATAGAGCAATAAAGCTTTGTGAGCCAGCTTTAGTTTCCGGAGATCCAACTGTGACACCCCTTGGACACCAGCAGGAGGTGAGATTTACCTGAATTATTCTTCAACCGGTCACCATTACAAAGTCAGCAGTGAAAGTAACTGGAGTTTCTTTGTTTCTTTACAGGCCCATGTTTTTAGGTCGAAGTCTGGCGGTTGTGCTGCATTCCTTGCAAACTACAACCAACACTCTTTTGCAACAGTTGCATTTGCAAACAGGCATTATAACTTGCCACCATGGTCAATCAGCATTCTCCCCGACTGCAAGAACACTGTATTTAATACAGCAAGGGTAAGAAGAAAGAATATGAAAATGAGATTGCCTTTAATCTATCACCCGAGACAACATACTGACAGCACTATTTTTTCAATGTTAAGATTGGTGCTCAAAGCGCTCAGATGAAGATGACTCCAGTCAGCAGAGGATTTTCTTGGCATTCATTCAATGAAGAGACATCATCTTATGAAGACAGTAGTTTTACGGTTGTCGGGTTATTGGAGCAAATAAATACCACAAGAGATGTGTCTGATTATTTGTGGTATTCAACCGAGTAAGTGCTTATGTAGCTTCTTTCAGCCTCTTCACATATTAAATTGAAAAACATCGGTACACTGGAATTATGTTGGCTCCGGCACATGTTTATGATTATTTGTCTGTATTCCCAGTGTCAAGATTGATTCAAGAGAAGGATTTTTGAGAAGTGGAAAATGGCCTTGGCTTACAATCATGTCAGCTGGCCATGCATTGCATGTTTTTGTGAATGGTCAATTAGCAGGTATGTGGCATGACTATTTGTATTTGACGTGATTTACAACTTTGAATCATTATTTCAGTTTATATCTTTGCTGTAGAATTTCTCTTGTACAAAAATTCAAAAGGCTCAGGGCTATTTGGTCTGTTCAAGAACATATAATGAATCAAACAGTTTGCATAATAATAAGAAACTAAGCCTTCATCACCGTGGCACATAGTGGCTTTTGTCATTTAACATCTCTCTTCTCTCAAATTTCTTGCAGGAACTGCATATGGAAGTTTAGAAAAGCCAAAACTAACTTTCAGTAAAGCTGTAAATCTGAGAGCAGGAGTTAACAAAATTTCTCTGCTGAGCATTGCTGTTGGTCTTCCGGTTTGTCCTCTCTCTCTCTTACTCTATTTATATGTATATTAGTCGAACACGTGCCCCTGTTCCATTGCTCTACAGAGTGCACACATATAAACTGATTTTGACTGCTAATTTTAACATGTGCTCAAAATGCAGAATATCGGCCCACATTTTGAGACATGGAATGCTGGTGTACTTGGTCCAGTTTCGCTTAGTGGTCTTAATGAGGGGAAAAGAGACTTAACCTGGCAGAAATGGTCTTACAAGGTTTGTCTTTATAAGATGTTCTAAAACATAACTTGGATGCTCCATTGCATGTTTATCTAAACTCTCACATTTTTCTTAACCAGGTTGGTCTGAAAGGAGAAGCCTTGAGCCTTCATTCACTTAGTGGTAGCTCGTCAGTTGAGTGGGTCGAGGGCTCTTTTGTGGCCCAAAGACAGCCGCTCACATGGTACAAGGTGCGTACCTCATACCTCATACTTCAATCTTCCTATGTACCAACTTCATTGTATATTTGCACATTAAAAGCCATTCCTTTGCAAGATAAGAATAATTGACTCTTCCTTTCAGACTTTGTAAACTTTCCATTGACTCTGTGTTATGTATACAGACTACTTTCAATGCTCCAGCTGGAAATGATCCTTTGGCTTTAGACTTGAATACCATGGGCAAAGGCCAAGTATGGATAAATGGTCAAAGCATTGGACGCTACTGGCCTGGATATAAAGCATCTGGCAACTGCGGTGCCTGTAACTATGCAGGCTGGTTTGATGAGAAAAAGTGCCTAAGTAACTGCGGAGAGGCTTCACAACGATGGTAAGTAATGGCAGACCTTGTGGCATTTTCCTCAGATGTAAAAAGAAGCTCTAACTTAACTATGAATTATAATTCAGGTATCATGTTCCCCGGTCTTGGTTGTATCCTACTGGAAATTTATTAGTTTTATTTGAGGAATGGGGAGGAGAGCCTCATGGAATCTCTTTGGTAAAAAGAGAAGTAGCAAGTGTTTGTGCAGATATAAATGAGTGGCAACCACAGTTGGTTAATTGGCAATTGCAAGCATCTGGTAAAGTCGACAGACCACTCAGGCCTAAAGCTCACCTCTCGTGCGCTTCTGGTCAGAAGATTTCTTCAATCAAATTTGCAAGTTTTGGAACACCACAGGGGGTCTGTGGAAGTTTCCGCGAAGGAAGCTGCCATGCTTTTCACTCATATGATGCTTTTGAAAGGGTATATACAAATCTTACTCTATATTAGAAGAACCTGTTTCTTTTCATTTTTTGAAGTAGTTAGCTTTTGTAGAGACCTGATTGAACTACTCTCCTCTTATTTCCAGTATTGCGTCGGGCAAAATTCGTGCTCAGTACCTGTGACACCAGAGATCTTTGGAGGTGATCCATGTCCACATGTTATGAAGAAACTCTCAGTTGAGGTTGTTTGCAGTTGATGAAACTGAGGATTAAACAAATAAAATTGGGGTTCAAGTATTTTTCTCAAGTACTATGATAAGTGTTCACTTTTTGAAAATATTTTTGAAGAGCCAATACAAGTCCAAGAATTTGGCTTTGATGGAGGTGAAGTTGTACAGATATGCAACACACCTTTTCATTTGAAGCTCATATGAATTGCATAGATGTTTGGCCCAAGATTCTGTACATATATGTTGGTGTTTGTCTGCAACTGTAAAACAAATGTATAGGCATTGGTTCAAGTGCTCGTCGAGACTGTGCTGGTTGGAGGTAGCAGATTCCAGTGGAATAGTCGAGGCATGTGCAAGCTGGCCTTAACTCCACCGTTATAAAACAAATGTACATCGAGACTGATTCTTGATTAGTCCATGTGCAAATATTGGTATTGTTAGAATTTGCAAGTCTTATGGTTTCAGGAATTTCAGCATTTTATTATCTATGTAAAAAGCAATCTTCCATTGCTTTGTACCTGCATAAATGCTACTACTATTATGATGTGAAATAACATCAAAGGTCTCTTGAATAATTGTTTACTAAATCTTGTTCATTTGTTCTCAGCATTTGCTCACTGATTTACCTTTCTTGTCTTGCATTCTTTTGCTGACATGTAAAGAAAATACTCCCTCCGGTCCAAAATAAGTGATTTTTTGGCCTTCTTTTGTAGTCCAAAATAAATAATTTTTTTCAGATTTCAAGAACGAATTAATTATTTTTTCCTACATTGCCCTTGGAGTAAATAATGTTGGAGTATGTGTTAGGAGTGTTTATGTGAGATAGTAAAGGTTAATATGGTGAATTTCTTAATATGTGTGAACATCCAAAAAATCAATTATTTTGGACAAAAGGGAGTAATGAATTAAAACATGTGACCTATTGTTGCTGCATATATTTGGTGTCTCTATCAAATTATGCACCTAAGCAGCTAAAATGAAAATATATACCACTTGACCATGATTAAGTTAAATCTTTTAACGTTTTTTTTCCATTTATTTGTTTGATGTAAACACCGGATAATTAAGAAAAGCTTAAACTTCTTGAAAGCTAATCTTTTCTTAAAGATCAATGAATTTGTTGGGAGCAAGTTACATTAATATGCTAATTTGGCCCTTTCTCAATTTTCACAAAGAAGATGTAGTAGGAGAAATAAATACTCCTAGCATTCTAAATGTTAGCATATGTCATATTGACATCAACTGGGCATTGAATTCACCCTACAATTTTCAAAATTTAACAATTATAGCAATCTACACTACATTGACTTCCTGACAAATTTTTCAAACATAAAAAATATTTGATCTATTGATGGATTCTAAAAAAAAGAATATGAGAACGTTTTGGTCAAAGAGGGCTTTCGGTTACTTTCTTCTGTAAAAGAAAATCTTCCTTTTGAAGTTTAAAAATATTAATTTTGTAATCTCTCACTTATGATTAAGTATTTTGAAGCTTAAGAAAATCTGTTGAGTAAATTCACAATTCAGAAGTCCATTAACCTTAATAAAAGTTATGTCAAAAAGTGTATTCTAAGTTCAGCCTTTTGCTTTTCAATTATGTTAACAAAACATTTTTGAGAATTTAACCCAAAAAATAGAAAAAGAAAAAAAGACAACAACAACAGATCCAGTGTAATCTCACAAGAAGACCTTATTCCTATCTTCAAGAAGGCAGAGAGGTTGTTTCCGAAAGACTCTCCGCTTAGAAAAGATAAAAGGAAGGACAACAGTAATCACACCAGTTATAAAACCGAAGCAAAAATACAAAGATACAAAATTAAAACTGAGTATTGTAATTAGAAGACCGAAACGAAAGCTCACATAAACCGCAAACATCATCATGCGATAGTGAATAACAAATTCGCGTGAACCCAACCTCCTCTTTTCCTCTTCGTGAACGCGACCTTACCCACTGCCTCTCAGATTGAGGTAAGTATTTTTGACTCGGATTTGATTATTTTTCATGATTCCATCGTCGATTTTGGCATTTAATTTGATGAATCTAGAAGAGAGAGACTTCGATTTCATAGGTTTCGGCTCGAAGTTAGAAATTCATAAGTTCATTAGATCGATGCGTGATTCGTGAAAGGAATACGAAAGTACCTAAATAATGCTAACTCATGTATTAAAAGTACTGTTACAGGTAAGGACAGCGCTAGACTATCTATTCTAACCCATTAGGTTTATTTTCAAACTACATACCTTCCTATCCATGATCATATCCTCGAAGAAGAAAAAACCCTAAAACCTAGACCCCAAAATACCTCAAATGTTAAAAGAAAACCTTGGATTAAATAAAAGAACCTTAGACCTAAAAAAAAACAAAAGCTGCAGAGAATAAGGAAATAAGGCTGCAGGGAAAACTTTTTTTTTTTTTTTAAATTAAATTTTTTGGAATTGTCAAGTAGTAACAGAAATACAAATAATACCTTTAAAAAAAGATAAAAGTAAGTAAAGCAGTTAGAATAGAATATGTAAAAGTGCTAAATACAAAACAAAAAACAAGATATAGATATACTGGTTATATTATTATAAGCCTCTCTTCTATATCCAAAAAAAAACTCACTCCAGGTGGTGTACTACTGTGTGACTGTGTGTTTTTTCTTCTGTTAATGACGCCTTCTTCCTATGGCGGCCACTCCTAATTTTCTGTTCATCACTTCTTCTTCTTCTTTCCCAAAAAAATCTCCTCTTTGCTGTCACATTCATAATCAACAACAGCATTTTAAATCTCTGTTATCTCCTTTTCTCTTGTTTTTCTTCACTTTCTCTTTTTGTTCACTTACTATTCTGGTTTTTTTTCTTTACTCTAAACTCACTAAAAAAAGAATTAATGAAACCCATCAACAGCTTAAATTAGTTCAAAAAAACTTATCTTTACAGGAATCTAAAGAAGATGAAGTTACCCATCAATCTGACCCGACCCATTTGACCCATTCAATTCTTCTTGAGATCTTACCTTCCAATTCACCTAAATGGGCCAAACTTTTTTCCAATGAATTGGGTAATGATGATGGACCGAATAAGATTGATAAATCTGGTCTTGATGTGGATAAGGATGATAAGGAGAGAACGAAGAAAAAGAAACGGGTCAAAAAGAAGAGACCCGATTCGAATAGTGAAGAGGAGGTGAAGACGAAGAAGGATTCTGCGGTTTTTAAGGAGAAAGAAGAGTTGGTTTGTTTATATCCTTTTACAAAGTCGAGTAGTGCAACTCAGAGAAAAATTAAGCAGCATTATGATGAGCTTGTTAAGTCTCACGAGTCTAATGGATTGACACTGGCTCAGGTTTTTGTTTCTCTTCTTTTCTCTTTTTTTTTTAATTATAAATTCTGTATGGTGTATGTCATATTTGAAATTTAGTAAAAGTTGCTTATTGATTTGGTTTTGTCTTTTGTATGTATGACTAATGGTGCCATTTTTATAAATTTTTGGAGACTTAGATAGCTCCTGTGTGATGTTTGTATTGATGTTCTGATTGTTGAGCAATTTGACCTGTCTTTTGTTCTATATTCATTTCTCTTTTTTATTATTAATTTTGTATGGTAATTCTGTAGTTTGCTAGCATTACTTCGTTCATATTCTCGTGTGCTGCCTTGGATTTATTTCTCTAATTATACATCGCTACCCCTTTCATATTCTCTGTTGCTATCTTCGATTTAGTTTTCTAATTATTTGTCTTTCGCCTTCTTTAGTCGAGGGTCTATCGGAAACCGTCTCTGTGCCCCTCCAGGGACAAACAGTCTCCGTGCCCCCCAGAGTAGGGGTAAGGTTGCGTACATCCTACCTCCCCAGACCCCACTTGTGGGATTATATTGGGTGGTTGTTGTTGTTGTTGTTGTATAGTATATGACATCTTTGTGTTTTAGTAAAGATTGCTTCTTTATGTTGTGTTTGTTGAATTGGGATGTTGTGCTTCGTATGCATGACTAAAGGTTCCATTATATATTTTTTGGAGACTTAGACAGCTCCTGTGTGATGTTTGTATTGAGATTCTGATTGTTGAGCAATTTGACCTGCCTTTTGTTTTATATCCGCGTCCTTTTTGAGATGTTGGAGATCTCCATCCTGGAGGATATCTGCATTTCAAACTTTAACGTGAATATGTTTTTCTTTATGGTTGAAGAACTAGCAGCTTAATTCTTTAGTCCTTGGTGGGCCGCGTTACCTAGTACTTGTGCTGGTGGAGGTAGCAGGTACCCGGTGGAATAATCGAGGTGCACACTGGTCTAGGCTCCATCATCATCAAAAATAAAAAAAACTAAAGATTTTGTAGTCTTGAGGCTGATCAGTTTGGTTTAACCTAGACACATATAACAGGATTAGTTGGAAGGAATATTAATTTGAGAAAGTAGGTGAAAGATGTTGTTTAGGTGTACTGAGTCAATTACCCATCTTCTATCACATTGCAGAAAAAGTTGGAATATTTAGTCAATGTTTATGAATACTTTTGGAGTTAGTTATCAAAAAATATATATATTTTTGGAGTCAAGTGGTTGATTCAAGAAGACTTGAAAGGACTAATCAACGTCTAGCAGGTAAAAAAAATAGATAATAAGATCCCCCAAGTCAAAGCTGGAGGACAGCTCCATTATGTATTATCTGGACAATTTTGTTATAAAGGGACATGAACTGTTCTGATATGTGGTAAAGGAAACACCTTTTTTTTTTTTTGAAGTTCTCTAAAATCCATGCTTCTGGATTAGACGAAGCATTGTAAATGATATAGCACGTAGAATGATCTTGTTAGACTCCTTTAACCTATAAGAGGGGTCTACTTCACACTTTTTTGTAATCTTTCAATAATGATTGTCGATAAAAGAAATTACCGCAATTTTTTTAACAGGTGTGTGTCCATTGAGCGAGTATCCACTTTAGGTAGGATTTAAGAAATTGACTTAAAATGATCTCGATACTTTGTCGAGTATTAGCTTTTCACTGAAGTTTGTGAGTTTGTTGCTGATTCGAGTGAAGTGTTAGGATATGCAGAAAATGTGTCAACTAACAACTGAGTTAGTGCTCAGTGAGAACACTTTGTTTCGCGATGTTTTCTGTCAACTATCAGCATGTACAATGTGTGTGGATCCGACGACTTATCACCATTTGAAGGAAATTATGTTTTAGAAAATGATCAATGAAACAGAAGATACATTATGTAGTTAATTAACTGATTTGGAAGAATAAACTTTAGTCAAGGATCCTTGGTTGCTTGTGATCATATAGTCCTTTATATATATGTATGAAGGACATAACCTTATTCACCATTGCTCTCCTACTTCTATCTATATTCAAATGCAAAGTTAAATTTTTTATTTCACCGAGCAGACATAATGGAATATACGCCTGCTTGACTAAGTGAATGCAATTCTCCGATGCATGTTACAATTTTCATTCTTTCATTTTAAATGTTTGGATTGGCTTTTCTCGTTCAAATCTTTTAGAATCCTAAATCTTGTATTATGTTATGCCTAATGATGCAGGTTGGTCAATTTGTTAATTGTTTGGTTGAAGCAAGGAGTGAGCTACAGCACAAGTATGTTGAATATTTTTTTTTTTTTTTTTTGCGATAAGTACAAGTATGTTGAATATTTATTTTCTTTTTGCGATAAGTACAAGTATGTTGAATATTTAAATGAGTATTACCAAGATCAATAGCTTGATTCATCCGCTCTTATAATTTATGAATTTGAAATTTCTTTCCCAAATGGCCTTTTCAACGAAGATCAGAGGTCAGAGAGCGAGAGTATCATCTCTATTAGTAACTAAATTTGTTATTCCTGAACAGGTCAGAGATCATTCAACGAAGATTCACAATAACAAAGGCCTTACTCTTTAAGGCTGACAGATCTTCCTTTGTTAGACTGCGACAGCAGGTAGTGGGCATCTCCCTTTCATCAATTTTTGCTTGAGTTGAAAAACTGTTTTCACTCATCCCGAATTAAAAGATATTAACTAAGGTTTATGACTTTCAAGATATACAAGCTAGAATCAGAACAGAAGCGACTGGAAGAGGATGCTTTTGTATATAATTGGCTGCAACAACAGCTGAAGCTCTCGCCAGCATACAAAAAGGTACAATAGTACTGAACTATCACGTTACAAATTCAACACGAACATTCCATCCATAAAATGGATAAACTTTTGATCTCAACGCTTCAGGAAGGATGGAGAATCATCAATTCTTCTATATTTTGTCTCATTCTCTCGCCATTTTGTTTTTTCTTTTTTCCCTTGTGTCGTGTTAAAATCTCTTCTTGAAAAGTTGATTCCTTGAGGCTACTATAATTGACTCCAGTACTCTATTGCTTTCCGTTAACCTCTTTTTTTCTTTTTTCTTGAAGATGCTTGAAATAGGTGCAGACATGGAAATGAAAGCAAAATCCAATAAACTAGTCGAAAACACAGATGCTGAGTTGCCTGATATTTCGTTTGAAGAGTTATTAGCACAAGAAAAGAAAGACGCTTTCTGGTCAGTGCCACCTCCTCTTCATTCATGTTCTTGAGACCATAAGGATCCAGGATTTAAATTTGATGGGTTCAACATTTAAGTTCTTACATGTGCATCCATTTACTTCACTATTTTAAAAAAAAAAAGTGATTTTCCACGCTTATATATCTATGCTCTGGGTAAACTATATTTGGTTCTACTTATCATTTATCTCCCCCTTTTTCTTTTTTTTTCCTTCTCTCTTCCTTTCTTGCTTTCCTCTTCTTCTTACCCTTCTTGAGCCGAGGGTCTATTGGAAACAACCTCTCTACCTTCATTAGGTAGAGATAAGGTCTGTGTACAAACTACCCTCCCCAAACCCCACTTGTTGGGATCATACTAGGTTTGTTGTTGTTGTTGTACACTGCTTGAGATTGCTAACTAGATATATCATTTTGACTTGCAGGCAGAGGAATGGGAGAACGAAAGCATACGCCGGCTGAGGATTTATTTTTAGCTTTAGTTTTGGTGAATACACTAATGGCAGTATGTACATCTTGATATGAAAATCATGCCTAGTACAGGAAATTTTTTATTAGGTGCCTGTGCTTCTTGGTTTGATTTTGGACTGAATAATAGCCATTAACAATTTTCTGTTTTTTCTAGGTATACATTCAATGCTCCCTGCTGCATATACAGTGCTTTGGCCTTTGAAAGTCTATATGCTAACAACAGTTATAGCTGCATCTTTGTTCTTTTTCTTCCATTTTGCACTCTTGTTCCTATGGTTGGGCTATGAATTCAATGGTACTGAACACCTAGTCATGGAAAACAATTTTTACTAACATGGTTATATTAAATTATATTAGCTTATCATAAATAAGTGATGGAAATATATAGTATTAATTTACTGTGGTTAAGTGATAAGAGTGGATGTAAAGGATGTTTTATGTATTTATTAGACTAGACCCTGGGCACGCACGTTGTGTGTTCCCATATAAATAGTATAAAATTAAAAAAGTAACATTGTTTTGTAAATGAATAATAAAACATTTTGAACCATGATTGCATTTATAGTATCATAATCCGAATATTTAAACTAAGAAAAGTAGAAGGAGAACGATAAAATATACGCTTTAAACTAAGAAAAGTAGAAGGAGAACGATAAAATATACGCTTTAACTTTGTAAAGTGAAGAATTTAGATTTAGACATACAAACTAACTTTTGTAGCTTATATATTTTATTTATTTATAGTGAAGTTGTCAGTAATATAATTATTAGGGGCATAAAAGTTCAATAATATCCTATGATCATTTTAGTCTTTTGATCTTTATACTTATAATATAGTATGATATGATATATGCAAACAACCGGTGTAGGTACCAGTTGCATTTCAGTGAACTAAAGTAGAAAAATAATTTTCTTGAAACCAAACATGTTATACCATGAAATTCTCCTATAAACATATACAAAGGTTTGGATCAAGATCGACATCACTCGCATGAGAATTAAAATTAAAGTTTGTTTTGTCATCTTACCAACTAAATGCTTTACTTTTTCCGACAGCAAATCATTATTTTAGTTAGTTTTTACCCAACGCACTTTGAACAAATAGACTCAACAACCGAGGAAGTCTAACACGATCTACTTGATTGATGTAGAGAGAGCACGTTTAGTAGTATTGAGTAATTCAATTATATTTCCAAGAGATGATTGGTATAATTAATTAAGCTTTTTAGTTTATCCAACTTTGAATGTGTCCCAGAATTTTACATCGCGCATCATAGCGTCTGAGAGGAGGTGGGTGGGGTCATTGTATGGGTCAAAATCAGATTGACGATCAAGTCGTGCAGAATTGGACGAGGAGGGCAACTTGCAATCTGTTAAGAGCGGTGTGGTCGTGGTCGACTAGTGATCTCATGAGTCGAATAGCTCGACAACTAGTCATGGTCGAAGTCGAGCAGTAGAGTTAGAAATAACAGCTAGTTTTATATTGGGTCCACAGAAGGAATATTCTTATGTTTGTACTTTTAGGATTCTTTGGGAGTATCCCATATAAATAGAAAGAAAGAGTAGGAAAAAGGCATGTAAGATTTCATATGATAAGAACACTTGTAAAAGGATAAGCTCTGAGAGAAAATACAAAGAACCACTTTTCACTAAGATTCAACATTTTCGTGAACTACCCTATTGCTGTTTCCATCAGATCCAAGAAAGTGCATAATATTCTATCTTACTTGTGTCATTCATCATTGTCAGATGAAGGAATCATTCACCCTCTTCAATATTGGGTGAATATTCCCCTCTATTTACATTTATTACAATTTAATGTTATTTATTGCTGGCTCTTTTTACATAATATTACATCTGATCTCATTTATTGTCCACATCTCATTCTGAAAATACTGTTGTTTAAGTTATTCGTCATAGAACTAGAACTATTATCTCTATCTAGGATTGACCCATCTGAATAAATCATTAACTAGTTTAACCAAGGATTAACTCATTTTTGGGTCAAACAATTTAGCGTCGTCTGTGGAGACTTCCTAGTCAAAGTCTTAGGTTTTCTAGATCTAAAAAAAAAAAAACACAGAATCTTGTCTTTCCCCGCACGCACAATCTAACATGGCAGGTAATGGAGAGGAAATAATGAAAGCAGTGGCCAGCCTTACTGCCAACCTCCTAGACATCATCAATGAGGTAACTGGAACAGACGAGGAGAACGTGACACCAAATGCTTCCCCTAGACGAAGTGGTTCACCCCTCCCTCATGGAAGCGTCACAACCTCACATGGAAAAGGGGCCTCTACGTCCACAACGGAAAAGGCACCATCAACAGTAAAAAAGCTATTAGAAGTCTGGTTAATGAGTACACTGACTAGCATACTCGACAAACCCGCCCAAAGGACGAGCAGGGAGGACGCACAAGTTAGCATCACACCAGCGACTGATGAGCAGCACGACCCCCCTCCTGTAACAGGTATCACTCATACCGTTAATGATGCAGGTAATAACACCCTCACAGCCATTCTAAGGAAAATGGAGAATATGGAGAACAATAACAAAGCGCTCTGCGACCAAATGAAGGAACACCAAGAGAGGGTAGATTAAATACGGGCCCCCCCAAAGCTTTTACCAAAACGGGACGCCGGCCGGTTCGTGGAACAACTGTATAGTACGAGTCTGCGCCACATGCCATACCTAAAACATTCAAAATGTCGTCGTACTTGAAGATATATGACGGTACGACGGACCTTGAGGATCACGTGACCCACTATGTAACTGCAGTGAAAGGCGATGACCTCGCCAAAGAAAAACTGTCATCCATATTGCTGAATTTTTTTGATGAAACCCTAACCGGAGGAGCACTGACGTGGTACTCAAAATTACCCGCGCGGTCCATAGAAACATTTGAGGAAATGGCCGACAAGTTCATCACCGCCCATGCTAGGGCTAAGAAAGCAGAGGCAAGGATAAAAGACATATTCGCTATTAAACAGTCACCCCGTGCGGGACTCAAAGACTTCCTTGCCCGATTCAACCGTGTGAGAATGACTCTTCCAAATGTATCGGAGGGAATGACGGTAGCAGTTTTCCAAAATGGGATAAACAGGAGCAGTCCGCGGGCAACCAGAAAATTGTGACGACTTATGAAATACCCCCTACCACTTAGGACGAGATACATAATGCCTACTGTGCCAAGGTAAGAGCTGACAAGGACGAACTCAACGGACTGATAACTAGGGATTTTACCTTATTTTGCACTCTATATTGCTTAAGTTTTGGATGCAATTATACACAAAATAGTCCTAAAGGCTTACGTGTTGTGCTTGTTGCAAGGTTTAGTCAAAAAATGATGACAAATAGTCAAAGACCTGCTAAAAAAGGAGTGAAACTTGCACAAGTACCAAGAACAAGTAAAAGCCAAGTTTAATTGACTACCGCGGTCCACTTTATGCGGTCCGCGATGGTGAGATTCAGAGAGCTCCTTCAAGGCAAAATCCACCGCGGTCCACGGTTCTATTTATGTTGTCTACGGTGGTGAGATGAGCTATTCTTCAAGGCCAAATCCACCGCGGACCGCGGTCCAGTTTATGCGGTCCGCGGTCAAGAGGTTCAGAGATCCCAAATGTTGAAGGCTAGAAGATCTCTGCGGTCCGCGTTGAAGCCACCGCGCCCGCGGTCCATTTTATGCGGACCGCGGTGGCCAAGCTCAGAGCCCAAGTTTGTGAAGCCAAAAAGCCTCACCGCGGCCGCAGTCCAATTTGCGCGGTCCGCGGTGACCCCGCAGGGGCATTTTTGTCCGGAATTTTTAGCTTAGTATAAATTGCTTGTTTTGTTATTTTTTTGGCGAGAGCTTGGAATCCGACATATTTTGGGAGCTCGTGGGCGTTTTTCTACAACAAGTTTTTTTGTAATTTTAGCTAGATTTCAACATTGAATCCTTCAATTTTATTTTATAATTCAATTACATGGGTTTTGCTTCATCTATTTTCTTGATTTCTTCATTGATTATGAGTAGCTAAACCCATTAGCTAGGGGTCTGGCTCAACCCTAGTGTGGTTATTTAATGAGTTCTTTAAATTAGGGCTTAGATGTTTATGGGTGATGGATATTTGGAGTGATTTGTGGTTTTCTTGTTAAAATTAGTGGTTGCAAACACTAATTGGTGTTCAATTGACTAGGGTCCTTCTTGAGAAAGAGGACTTGAGTCCTGAAAATCAACCCAACAAGGAATTGGGACGAAATCATGAGAATTGATAGTCCCAATTAACGGGTTAAACCTCGAGAGAGTAAAACCCTACTTGAACCATTATTGCTTGTGCAATTTTGACACCCAATTGACCTTGAGAAAGGAAATTAGGGCATAGCCACTCAAACTACCGAGAGGTATAGAGTGGGTAGCTTTGGCGCATTGGCTATATCATAATTCCCCGAATAACATCTTTGCCTTAGATATTAGAATCCGTTATTTACTCGCCTAGCTGAAAGTCATAACCCTAGTGCCTTTATCAAATTAGAAAACAACCCAAAAAGACAATAGTTAGTTCAATTGCAATTATAATTAGTCTAAATCGTAGTTATAATATAAAACCCAAAATCATGAGAAGTGCAATTAAGAGCACGAAACACTACTAGATTACCTAGAAACTCAACTCCAATTCATAACTATGTGGAATCTATCCCGATCCTTCGGGTAAAAGCTGCTCCGACCCTCACGGACCAACGCAACGGTTGTCTTGGGTCCAAATGGAGTCAAGGAAATACCACAAAAACGATAACAGAAGAGACCATGTGGCCCGTGCTCTAATCGTGAAAGACACCAGCCAAATGTCAAAGCTGTCATGATACCACCATCCCCCTCCCCCCGCATAGCGACGGCCCATCCAGGCCACAGACAGGGGCTCACTGAAAAAAAGAGGTATGCCTCCATTACTATCCACTCACTATTTCTGTGTTTCTCCTTCAGAAATAGTCTACGCCCTGGAGAAGCTGGGCCCAAAGGTGAAATGTCCACAAAAGATGAAGTTCGACCAAAATACCAAAAAATCAAATGCCCTCTACGAATTCCTCCAGGAACGAGGTCACAAGACCGAGGACTACATTGCTCTAAGGCAAGAGGTCGTGAACATGATCCACCAAGGATATTTGAAAGAATTGATGAGCGACCGAGGAAGGGTGAACTTCGCTCGAGGACGCGAACAACATCACGGTCTACCGAAGACACCCACACCATCCAAATGATCATCGGAGGAGGTGACGACGCATCAATCAACAACGTGAAGTTCACAAACACCCATAAGCTGAAACGATTAATCACCCATGAACGGTATGACGACCTCGAAGCAAGTATCATCTTCGATGCGTCGAATACCCACGGTTTGACCTTTCCTCACTATGACACCCTTGTTATTACTTTACGCATTTTAGATACTGATGTACAACGCATTATGGTCGACGAAGGAAGAAGAACGTGCATTATCCACCCTAAGTTCTCACACAAATGAGTCTCGAAGATAGGATAGTGCAACGCTGCATCACAATGACAAGTTTTAACATTGCAGTTGAGCGGACGTCCGGAGAAATCACACTGCCCGTCCTGGCCGGTTGTATCACTTTGGAAACTACGTTCCACATTATGGATCAAGACACGACATACAACGCCATCATAGGACAACCTTGGATACACGCCATGAGGGACATCCCCTTTAGCTTATATCAATTCATCAAGTTTCCCAGCCCGTGGGAAGTATTCGGTATCCGCGGCTAGCAACGCACGGCCCAAGAATTCTACCGCATCGCCCAAGACTGCATATACACTCAACAATTGAAGGGAAAAAATGCAGAAGCATAGCAAGTAATGAGGTTGAGGCCGGACGGCGACGAAGGGAAAGATGTCATCAAGGATCCCGAAGTCGTGGAGGATACGCGATCAACTATGGAGGAACTCCACCCCGTGCAACTCGACAAAAACGGCCACAACAGAAAAGCCTATATTGGCCACAAACTCCAAGAACCAGGTAAATTTCATCAATTCTTTGTTAATAATGCAGACTTGTTTGATTTTTCTCTTGTAGACATGTCGGGCATTCCGAAGGAGATAGCGACGCATAAGTTGAACGTCGAACCATTCTACCCCTAGTTCGGCAGGTTAGAAGAAAATTCAATGCCGCAATAAATGACGTTGTCCGCGAAGAGGTGGAAAAGTTGCTTGAAAATGGCTCTATCAGAGAGTGAAAATACCCCCAATGGGTCGCCAACGTGGTCATGGTAAAAAAGAAAAATGGGAAATGGCAGATGTGCGCAAACTTCACATATCTGAACAAAGCATGCTTTCGAAAGACTCATTCCCACTGCCCCATATTGGCCAACTCATCGACGCAACAGCTGGGCACGAGCTATTAACCTTCCTAGACGCCTATTCGGGTTATAACCAGATCCTCATGGAGGAAGAAGACCAGGAAAAAACTACTTTCATCACCCACAAATGGACGTACTGCTACAAATTTATGTCGTTCGGGTTGAAAAATGTAGAGACGACATACCATAGGCTGGTAACCAAAATGTTCAAGGAGTAGATCGGCAAAACCATAGAAGTATATATAGACGAGATGTTGGTCAAGTCGAAAATAAAGGAAGACAACATCGACCACTTGAAGGAAGCCTTTGACATACTCAGGCGGTACGGCATGAAGTTGAACCCCGAGAAATACGCCTTCGGTGTAACATCGGGAAAGTTCCTCGGCTTCTTAGTATCGCAACAAGGCATCGAATTCAATCCCGACCAAATCAAGGCTATAGAGGGAATACCAGAGAACTTGACCAGCAAGAAGCAGCTGCAAAAGCTGACCGGGCATATAGCCGCTCTGTCGAGGTTCATCTCACGACCCTTTGATAGATGCCACAAATTTTTTGTTGTACTCAAAAAAGATAACGGACTCTAATGGAATTTCGAGTGCATCGACGCCTTAAAGGAGCTAAAGGCATACCTGTCTTCGCCCCCGATGCTTGCTAAGGCGGAACCCAAAGAATTCCTCTTCATCTACCTGGTCGTGTTTGACGTTGCAGTAAGTTCAGTCCTAGTCCGATAAAATAAAGGTACGCAATCTCCAATCTACTACACTAGCAAGACTTTGGTCGATGCTGAAATGAGGTATCCCCACCTCGAGAAGCTAGCCCTAGCTTTGGTTGTAGCTTCACGAAAGCTTAGACCTTATTTTCGGTGTCACCATCTCAGTGGTCACGACCTTTCCTCTAAGGAGTATCATGTACAAACCCGAGTTGTCAGGTAGGTTGTCCAAATGGGCCATAAAATTGAGCGAGCACGATATAACCTATCAGCCGAGAACGGCGATATAGTCGCAAGTACTTACCGACTTCGTCGCCAACTTCAGCGCAAAAAAATGCCTGAAATCGAAAGGGAAGCCGCTAGTACTTCCCCCAACATACACTACCTATGGATTTTGTACACCGATGGCGCCTCTAATGCGTCACGATCTGGACTGGGACTCGTACTCGAGGTCCCAACAGGCGAGATAATTCGCCAGTCCATACGGTGCACTGATATGACTAACAATGACATCGTGTATGAGGTCGTGATTACAGGGTTAAAGTTGGCACTCAAGTACGGAGCACGACGAGTCATCCTACGATATGGCTCACAACTCGTCGCCAATCAAGTCACAAGGACTTTCCAAATTAAGGAACAAAGGCTACAAAAATACCAGGCCGAGATCTGCAAACTGCTACCCGAGTTCAAACAATGCCATCTCGATCAGATACCTCGAGCGCAGAACATCGAGGCTACCTAAAAAAATAAAAGAAAATCTTTTTGGTATTTTACTCGGACTTTAATCCCTCAAGAAAATTGTCCAACAGATCCATCGTCGGGAAAAGTCCGAGTTTTTTTTTTTTGAACAACTAACTAAAACTAACTAACTAGCTAAAACTAAAAAAAAAACTGAAAATAAAATTTAAAAACAACAACTAACTAACTAAACAAAACTAATTAATACTCAAAAAAAAATTAAAATCCAACTATACAAATTATACAACAATTTCACAAGTAGCATACTTCCCACCCCACACTTAAAGCATGCATAGTCCCCGATGCATATACAAATTTAAAAAATAAAAAATAAAGTAGGGTGAAAAAAAATGCTCCCTGTCAATCGGAGGTCTCCAAAGCAGCAGCTGCAGGATCATCATTATTTTGGCCTAGAGGAACCACGGATCGGGGTCCAATAACCTCTTCACCACCCTCATCCTCTTTGTCAGAGCCGCGTACTGTGTTCACATCCTCAGAAGAATAGATGGGGCTGCCAGGTGAAATCCCCAACATCTCTTTGGCAGAACTGGATAGCTCACTGCGTAGTTCCATACGCTTCACATCTGTAGCACCCGCCTTGCACATCAAAAAGTTCAGAGTCTTATACATGTACCTGATGAAGCTCTCATCCCTTTCATAGCGCGCAACTGGTGTTAGTTTGGATGATATCTCCAGCAGTGTAGTAATGTCCATTAGCCCGGGTGGAGGCTCCACCACCTTGTCATACCCCTTGTACACAGGCACCATGTTATCCATCATATACTTGGTGAGCAGATTGCCAAAGAAAAACCTTTTGATTTGTCGCCCGAACCTCGTACGGGGCATCTCCCCCAACATCAACTCACCAACATTTATGGGTCGGCCTGTCATCAAAAAATAAATGACACACACTCGAGCACGAGTGCATTCACTGATATGCTCAGCAGGCATGAGATGGGCATGTACAAAATTCTGCCACACCTTGGTAGTCTTGGTAAAATCGGACCGTACCATATGAAGATGAATAGTGTCGTGTTGCTTGGTCCATTGGGCATTCGAATCAACGCCACACAAAGTGCGACGTATCAAGGTGTATTTGGGGCTCTTGACAAATTTTTGAAGTCTCCTTGGGTCAACATCTGGAAACCCTCAAGTATTTGCATATGTCCGCCCTGTGCATTTTAATCTCAACCCGTACTTGCGAAATATCATGGCCGGCATGCCAATTGGAATAGAGTTCCCGGACCATACTCAAATTTTCCGGTCCGGGGCATGTCAATAACTTCTCCACGTGCCTGGCACGGAGTTGGCTCATCACCCCAGGAAAGTTCCGCTCCAAGGATTTGGTGTTAATCCCTACCTCGGAGATATAACGACCCTTTGGCACAAAGTCCCTGTGCCATGCAACCGCCGCATCATTTACCAATTTCAACCGGGGTCGGGGTTTCAAAGGTGCAGGTTGTGAGCTCTCGTCCAATTGCTTGCCTTTTGCTTGGCGGGAGGGGTCGTCTCCCTGCTTTCTTTTCTTGGGTGCCGGAGAGGTGGAGGAGGATTTTCCAATGCCTTTGCTTTTGGTAGCACTATCACGAGCCATTTTAGATCCTGCAACACAATGAACACAAGAACATGAGACTTGTCAAATATTGTACCTAAGGTTATGGTGCAAGTCCTACATGGACACCACACTTAAAACCAAAGGTGCAATTAACACTATTTTCATGATTTTTATGTCAAAAGGCACAAGTGTTGCTTCCTAAAGCTATGGGTACTCAAGACTTCCCCAAGCTATTCAAATAATTAATTGATCATTTCTCCATGAATTTACATTAATCGAAGCAATAGGCATGTGTGACTCCATGTTATACACTACAAAACTATACTACATTAGCTAATGTCTACAACAAGTCAACAACATACAATACATAAGATACATGGTGTAAAGACATGATTTTTGCATTAAAGCTCAAACCTTTAGCATGTAGCAACATCCCTACACACCCCACACCTATCCCAAATTCAATCATAAAGACACTCGGTTACTCAAGACTTCACCGGTGTACCCAAAAACATCATTCAAACATTTTTACAAACACCTTGTGGGCATAAAGTGTGAGTTCTACAATTCAACAATGGTGGAAGAGCATGGCCATCCCAATTTTTAATGGAGTAGAGGGACTATTAGTTTACTACTCCAACCACATAATAAATACCAAAAATTCAACAATACCAAGCCAACCACCATAACTTTCTTACAATTTCATAAAGGGAAAAATAGGGAGTTAGGGATATACCTTTTATAACTACACTAAAACACATAAAAGAAGAAGAAGAAGTAGAAGAATAAGAAGAACATACCTGAAGAATTGAGAAGGAAAAACAAGAGAAAAATTAATTTTTTTTTTTAGAGAGGGAGGAGAGGGAGATACGGCAGAGAGGGGGGGGGGGGGATGGCGTGTGATTTTTTTTTCTTTCTTTGTATTTTGTAGAAGTATAGTTTGGGTGGGTGTGGGTATTTGGGTAGGAGATGGGTTATAGTGTTAGTGTATGTGGGTAAGTGGGTTGGGTTAGATGGGTATGTGTGAAACCCCACGTGTTATTTTTCTCTCTTCTCTTACGTAAAATACGTAACGTGGCGTGGTTATATAAGGTATATATGATTGCGTATAGCACATTGGGAGAATAAGACTGAAAATGTGTAGTAATATCAAGGAAACAAAACTAAAGCTTTAGGTCAAAGGAATCCCTTAAACAAAGGTTTGTGGTTAAAGAAATGACTCGGGTAGCACCCCGCACGTTCGGAAGGTTTAAGTTAACTTGCACCTGTGGGATAAGACTAAGAGTGTCTAATATGCTAAGAATAATGTGTTATGAGGTATTATAATATCACACAGGTCACATGTTAATTTTTGGAGTCAAGCAAGTTGCGAAATAAAGGTCGGCAAAAGTTATCGTAAATTTCTCTAATAAATTTTCTAAACTTTGGGTCAAATGTATCAGATAATTTCTCCAAATATATAAAGAGTTCTGGGGCCCACAACCTACCGAATCGAAGGTCTACGAGTCTAGTTCGCAACCAAAAAAAAACCTCACATCACCGACATCGGAGTAAGAAGTTATGACTGTTTTACCACAGACTGTCCGGGCTGAAACCGGGTCGCGAGCCGGGTCGGGTCAAACAAGTAGTATAAGTCGGAAAATCCGACTTTTAAGACCCAAAAACATTTCACCTTCGTCCCAAAACAGTGAGAAAACTGAAGATAGGGTTACATGATGGTCTTGAGTGATTAAGGTACGTTTTTGATGATTTCTATCGTTAAAGTTTGCCCCCG